>JAMKCH010086065.1:10758-22537 GCA_023653785.1 Ophioderma brevispina
GGGGCATCTTCCCCTTCACACATCCAAACAAGTTTTCAAGTTTATTTTTGTGAGTGCAGCATAGTGAGCAATAAAAATGGGGGAAATGTCCACTTCATAAAATCTGTCCTACCCTGAAAAACAAAGAAAATCTTGGCTATACGGGCCTAACAAGGTCAACATACCAACAGCAGCAACATACACAACAGCACGAACACCTAACGGAAACAACTATACCAATTCAACCACTGATTTAGATTAAATCTTTCCCTACTTATTTCATATCAGATTGATGAGCTTACGATACTCTAGAGAATATCGTCTTCAGGGCATCTGAGCAAGCACATGAAGTCTGTTTGTGTGATACACATGCGCACAATAGCTGCAGAGTATAGAAGCAATTACATGACTTGACAATGCGACCATACTAACCAAATATATGCATCTGCAGGTGTTTTAAGACATATTCTATAATGAAAAGTTACCTCATGCACAGTTAAAAACTGGAACAAATATGCTAAAGTGATTTGTAACTCATATGCAATCTGTATCAACTACTGCAATACTCAGAATGCATACAAAATACCAACAAATTGTATAATTTTAGGTATGACCCTTTGATCATCAGTGGTTTCAAGCAAATTTTTATTTGGGTATGCCTTCAATGCATACCTACATTGTACATAAACTAGTTGTTGTGTTAAGGTCATTGAATCAGACCACAGACCTACCTGATTCTGAAGGGCTTGTCTTAACTTTTAAACCAAAATTCTAAATTCCACTAATTCTTGTCAAAGATGAAATTATGAACAAATCCTGATCAAATTGGACACACCAGTTAAATAATTTTCTCATAAAAATACTTTGAATCTTGTGTTTTTTTTGACACATGCTGCATAATTTGTGATGTGATCAAGCAAGCAAAATGAGTCAGAAGTCGCAAATATTGATTTTGAGATATAGCCAAAAAAAAGATGAAAATATTTTGTTTCCTATTATTTTTTGCCACCCTTCAATTGATTATGTCTTTGGAATTAATTGGACAATTTCAATGGGGTTTTCTCAAAATTTAGCTTTCTAAATGGTGCATACTGTTACATGGAAAAGAAGAAAATGAATCTGACCGACTTTAGACTCATTTTGCTTGATCACACCACATTTAACATTTAGCTTTTTGTGGAGAGTGTGGCCTAGTGGTTAGGGTGCTTGCCTGTGGCGCAAATTTACCAACAAAAATTCCCAGGTTCGAAACCCAGTGGGGTCCTGGCACTTGCTGGGATTTATTCGGGTACTATAAATTCTGGATCTGATTTGTATATCAGCTATTGATTAAATACAGAATACCGCTTTCCTCCATGGTTCACTTGGAATTGGGCAAATGGATCATGAAAGCATCCCATCGACGGGGACGTTAACCGTCGGTCCCGTGTACAGAGAGTCACAACTGTACATGTACATTGCAGTCAGTGTCGAATAAGAGTAGGGTGAAAACCCCTGAATGTTCCCAATCCACCGTAGCCTCAAATAGCGGGCTATGTTAGGAGCATCCGTATCATTGATACACGCGGTCCCGGATCAGCACACTCAGTTGAATAAATCCTGACACCACCACAAGCCATAACCAATGACTTGTGGACACGCTAAGAAGAAGAATGATGCATACTATTTGTTAGTTTAACACTACTTGAACATTATATGATAGTTTTTGAGCAAGATGTACATAATTCCAATCATGAAAATTAGCTTACAAACCTGTATTCAATTCAATACAGATGCATTCTGGCAAATTTCCCAACATGAATTTCTTTAGTTGTATCCTCACATAGGACTTGTAATAGGATTTTACTTTTCCCACCTTGTATTTATTTTTGTTTTTTCCCAGCAAATATTAGTGTGTATTTTTCTACAATTAGGAGTAGGTTGGAAATGAACTTCAAAGAATAATACCAGCTCTGTGAGAGCCTGTGCTAGGAAAGATTCATTGGCATACTAGTAATAGGTACAATCTTCCATGCTTTGCTTCAGTGCAAGGCATAATTAATAAAAGATGCTTTTGAATCGTGACTGGGTGCGGGGATATTGGCTATGACAGGTTAGTGTTCGTGCAATCTTTGATTTGCAGCTAATAGAAACGCACCGTAATAGAAATGGAGGATACTGTTACAATGTAGTATAACCAGAGTTTTAAAGGTGCAACAAGAGATTTTGAGGCACCCAAAAATTGCGTCATAATAGTAATTTTATACAGATTAGACACTCAATAGATTTCTTACCTTGTATCGTGCAAGAGAAATGTCTTAAAAGATCTTAAAAGAGAAAAAAAGGTGACTTTGATTTGCTTTCATTTCAATATAAAACAAGCTGAATTTTGTATTTGCTCCTATACAAAATTAGAAATATGACCATTTTTGTACCAAAGAAACATTTCTCAGCTTAATTCTTTCAGATGGGGATATTTTTGATGGAAAGCTTTACAATAGTGCAAAAATCAGAATTTTCACATTTTTTAGGGACACCTGTTATGTGAAATCTCTCGTTGCACTACTACCTTCCTTACAGTATCTCCAATTGGCTTGCTACATGATATAACATGATAAAACCCCTGAGTAACCAATCAAAATAGACCTTCTATATATCTCTACTCGCCATTCATACCATGTCTCTGATTGGTTATTCTTGGGGTATTTTATGTAATTGGCCAATCAAATGGCTGATAGTGTTCAGGAGGTTAAGAGAAGCATTCGGGGAACATGGAATTGCTACTTTTAACCCAATTATAACAAGGTATTATGGTAGGAAAATGATTTACAAGAAAATGTATTACATTGAATCTATGCAAGAAAATTATAATTTAATCAATATACAGGCATTATTTAAAGGTGCAACAAGAGATTTCACCTATCAGGTGTCCCAAAAAATCAAAAGTACTGATTTTGGCCCTGATGTAAAGCTTTCCATCAAAAATACCCCCATCTGAAAGGATTAAGCTGAGAAATGGTTCTTTGGTACAAAACTTGTGAAATTTCTAATTTCGTATAGGAGCAAATACAAAATTCGTCCTATGTTTTATATTGAAATATAAGTAAATCAAATCACCTTTTTTCTCTCTTTTAAGACATTTCTGTAGCCAAATACAAAATATTTGGGTGCCTCAAAATCTCTTGTTGTACCTTTAATTCATATGTAGGAAAATTATTGTGTTGACTCTCTTGGTGCCACCATATGCAATATAATTAATAAATGTAAGATACTGAACTAGAGAAAAATTAATCAAAGATACCAGGAAATATCAGGTTGCCTCAATCCAAGCAAAAGAAGTTAATTTATGTGTTGACTTGAAAGTATTGCCAGCCAAGACTGACAAAAATAGCCTACGGGCTTGTTCATTTCCAAACCCGGCCGGATCTTGACCAGCATCCCTGATCAACCGGATGTAGCAAAGGACTAGTATACATGGTCAGTCACTCCATGATTTGCATGATGATGAGGCCGCTTATGATGCTAAGCTATGATATGATCGTCTCTAAGTTGATTGTCTTTGGATAAGGCTTGCCCATCTCTGCAAGGGTTTCTGAAGTTACAGACAATATTCTCAAAGGGAGGTTAACTTAGAGGCTGACTCAGAGAGTCAACTGCAAATAAAAACAGTCACCTAATGCTCAATTCCAGAGTTTGAGACGAATCGGATTTTTCGTTTTTTAATGCAGTAAACATTTATGTATATACAACATTGCCATAGGATACTGTGTAAAACAAACATTCTGGATCTGGAATTTTATAACAAAGTTGTTATTTTCTATATGAAGGACATCGATCTGAACTTAGCTATTTCACACAGTGATTAGTATAGGGACAAGCATTACGTATATGAAAAAAAACATGATTTGTTTGAAGATTGAGGGCGCCCTCCTCAGGAAATCTCTGAGTCAGCCTTTAAATTAAAAAGTTTAAACCAGGGTTAGTCCTCCATAAATGGACCCTTTTTTCAGCGTACTCTGAAAGTGTGATGTAGGTGAGAAAATTACTCATGGATGGGCCATTCTGACTCATCCATGGGCAACTTTCTCACCGATTACATCACATGCTTGGACTATAATGAAAGAAAGAAGGTTCATTTATGAAGGACTACACAGCCAATTTCTTCATGGTAGTTACCATGCAGCTACCACCGAGTAGACACAGATTACCTACATACTAGACCTATATACACTCGCCAGCCAGGATTCTGTGTTTTTTTGCCACATATACATAGTATCGCTGCCTACACCGTTGTGGAGTAGCTACATGGTTACACCAGCTTTCAGAGCATGTGGTATTTCTAATGGCCAATTTTGTTTTTTAGATATTTTTGGCATATGTTTGCATTTTTTTAAATTAAAGGTGTGTGAATATGAGGTATTTGATGGTACCTGCTTTTAATTTCATGATGATTTCCCTAAAAAAAATTTAAAAGTGCCCTCAATTGGTCTTCTATCAAAATGGCAGCATAGTAACTGCGTGGTAGAAACATGGTAGCTGCGTGTCGACTCCAGTACAGTACTGTCTACACTATATCCACCTTCTCTCCACCTAGTGGGTAACTACAAGGTAGCCATTGGAGTAGGTACTGTAGAGTAGACCCATCACTGTATACCTAATAACTGCGTACTTTAGAAGTCCTATCTTGCAACTACTGCATTACAACTAGCCCAGTGCATACTGCGCAGTAGCTGCCATGGCAGACACAAAGCAAACGGCAATGTAGTGCTGGTTTAAACCCGGGTTTATTAAAGTAAGACTCGCCTTAAAAATACCAGCCGAAGTCATTTTGTTAGGGCAGCATAACTTTAGCCATTGCTTAAAATGCAAACTAATAAATTATTTCAGGGTTTATATATGCAGAGCTGATCATGTCGTAAAGTATTTAAAGAAAAAAAGGTAGATAAACTATTTGACTAGAACTAATCAGTTTGATCTATAGATTATCTAAAAAAAAGTCGACAGGTGTTCGGATTTGCACAAGAATTGGTGCTGATAAATTAACTGATCCTAATAAAAAATTTTCATATTGCATATCAAATGAAGTGTTTGATTAAATTTACAGCTTGCTTGAAGATGAAATTACTCTGTTCATACATGCATGCATGATAAAATTACATTAAGCAAGGAGTTGCATACGATATTCAGCTGTATATATCGTGACAGGCTGGGCAACGACAAATACATCATTTTTGATGCATGAGTCATTGTACAGCTGACAAATTGAACAATTGTTGAATTCTGACAGTCTGACCAATTATTTAAAGGGTGTAAAAAGGAGGGTATCAAATGACTTCATAAATGATGTAGTTTTCTATCAATATATCTGACACAAACATATTGGTGTATTTCCATTTGATAGTTCATTTGGAAGCAAGTGACAAGAATGCAATCCACTCCAAAGCATGCAGCTTTCTGTTGTCTGCATGAAGAGTTTTTAGAGCAGTGGTGTAGCTGGGATTTTCATATGGGGGGGGGGGCAGTGTCGCATCTCAACCGACAGAAAATGGGTAGGTTGAATCTTGTACGATTTTGTAAAATTTACTTGTCACATGCTGACCATTGAACTTTAAACCTATACTTTGCCGACAATCCGGCCTGCAAGTGCCATTATCTGAATTCTTCAAGTGAACCGACGGGCTCATCTCAACAGGCAAAATCAAATATTGGGGGGGGGGGCACAGCCCCCTGCCTCCCCCTTCTGGCTATGCCACTGTTTTAGAGGAATGTAAATCTTGACTTTGATGGCGAGGGTATTGTGTTCAGGCAGAAAGTGCAGAGAACCCCAATTTTAAAGGGATCCTTGATGACTCAGTGAAGAGATAGACTTGAGAAACTTCTCAGAAAATCTTGTTTGCCCACCATCAAAACCTAATTGTTGAAGTAGCATAACAAGTGGGGGTACATTTCCCCTCAGATGGGTCTGACCGGGACATTCTGGTCAAGCTACTGAGGAAAGTGGTTAAAGGAAAGTCAGAAAGGAAGGAAGAAAAAGAGAGGGAGAGAAGGAGGGGAGTTGAATATGTGTGATTCCAATATTGTCTATGTATCCCAAGTGCTTCCCCAGCCCCACTATGTTGAGTTCTTAGATATCAGTGATTTGGGTCAACCAGTAAGGGAAATGAAACTGGAAAAATTAAAGGCCTGTATTTGCACCAGGCACAGAAAAATCCATCTGTTAGTATTACAAATATTAAGGGATTTATCATTGTATAGTTACGAAAATGAAATGCTTAAGCTTGTGCTATAGAGGTAATATTGTTCATTTGACAAGTGTAGATCAAATTTTGTGATACATTTCTGTCAAGAATGTCGCAGGTGCATTATATGATGAAAGGAAATATTATATTGGCCTCAACCCTGTATTAGAATAGATGTTCAAGGTATATTACATCTTGCTGTGATTTAACTCTTTTCTTAAAACTTACATTGAACTTGGTATTAAATCAGAAGGGGTTTTGAACCAATCCCATAATGCATTGTAATTTGCCTAAATGGCACTGTACTAAACACATGTCAGTAAGAAATAGATAGAAAGTGTCAAGACATTTAAGAACCACAAGACATTTCAAGATCATGATAGAAATTCCTTAGCTACTAGTGCCTTGTGGGCTAAATTGAGTGTAAAAGTCAGGAGTTTGTGTTAAGAATAGGATTTTTGTGAGATCACATGATCACATTTCCTAAAACTGGTGCATTGTGGGATGGACTCAAAACACCCTCTGGTAATAAATAGTATGCATGGTATTCTTGAAGGGATTCTAACTTAACAATTACTTGGATAAGAGATATATGCACACCTCATGTAAGCGGAATAATTTATGCGGAGGTTTTGCGCATACTTTGACCAATTACACCACAAAATGAGGTGCGATGTTCCTCTGGCTCATGCAGTCCGTGCACGCTTATGTTTGTTTCTTTCTAACATGTTAATCACACTGTAGTCCTCTTTGATTTGATTTTGCATTTTGGTATTTGGGCAAAACAATTTTTTTTGCCTAATAGACTTTTTATCCCCCTGGCTTGAAAAGCAGAGGGTGATATTGCGAAGGCACGCATGTCTGTAGGTATGTATGTATGTGTGTGTATATATGTATGTATGTGTGTGTTCCAGTTTGGTTAGCTTTTCTAACCAAGGTTAGGTTTTCGTTTTTCAGGTCTCCTTCGAAAAGTTGAAGTCCGATTGAAACCAGACTTGGGGTTAAGGTGTATTAGGGGTTCTTTCATATGTGCATGATGTCAAAGGTCATGGTGGATAATTGGTTCACTCAGAGATGACATGATATGCACATACATTTATGTCTGAGTTTCACAAAATGGACCACTGGGAACAAATTTAGACTTCACCTATCATGTGGAAGGAATGATTAATTTATGATTCTCTTTGTTCTTATTTTCTTTTGCAGAGTGCGTGTTGAATTCTTTGTAAATGAGCAGTCCTTCAAGCAGAGATTACAACTCTATTTTATCAAGAATCAAAGATCAAGTAAGTTTATACCACCAGACAGTGGCGACGGCCCAGTAGCTAGAAAGGACCCACATGACCTGGGTGCCATCTTAGAAGGGGCACCAAACTGACCAATAGACCATTTGCATGATCCCCATAATGCATCTCGTATTGTGCCCATTTCCATCCAGGAACTTGTACCAGCCTCAAGTCGGATAAAAACATACGGTTAAGAGTGTAAAGAGAATACCCAAAAACTTACCCTATCTGTGACGTTGCACTAATAGTTGTGTAATCGTCCGGCAGGTGACAAGTAGGGCACAGTTAAGATAAAAAAATATCACTTTTTGTCGTGAATTTCAACACCGGTGCCTCGGTTGTTTTTTGTTCCTTTGATATTCTTCTACATTTTTGTAAGATTAACTTCACGTGAAAAGGTACTTTGTATTGTAATTTTAGGCACTGTTTGGCGATGCGAACAAACAACAAATTTTTTTGTAAACACGAACTCTGGGACAAGTTCCCGGATGGAAATGGGCACAATATGAGATGCATTATGGGGATCGTGCAAATTGTATATTCAGCACCCCTAGATTCAGTTAGCAATTAGCATTTAGCAGTTTATGTCCTGTTTATTGAGCATTCATTTTTTCTCAATTTTTGCCATGTTATTTAGCATGCAATGAAATGGCACCACATGTGTATTTTGAATGAGAGTTTTACGTAGAGTTTGAGGAAACAGGATTTTTTTTCTTATTCTGAGCATTGTTAAAAGGGAAGGCATTTTGAACACGACCCATTTTCTATTCAAATTGTGCATGAAAAGCGATCATTCACCTGGAACTGAAATTAACACCTGTGTTTGCATGCAGCGCATCTCAGTCATTCACACCAAGTACTCCCTGCAGCCATGAGAACATTTACAACTAACCCTCTGCTCCCCTACAGATGACTGTAGACATTTGGATTTAATTAAAAATAAATTGTCCAAAATTTAAAAATTAGGGATTATAATTAACATATTTGGAATCAGCATGAAAATTGCATTCAAATGAGTCCAAACAAGCCTAGTCTTGGGTCAGTAGTTTTTGAGGTGGCTTTAAAAAAACATCTCACCTCATCTAAAAAAAATGACTTGTGTGTTATAACCTATAGATAATCTACAGGGGTGGACAGGGTTAATATTCATCTCATGTTTGCTCATAGTTATGCTCAGAGAAAATAGGTCAAGAGAGGATACTGTGGAAATCCCAACTGTTCCATGACTATTTGTAGTGATATTACATTACCTGGTGTAATGATCTGCCTAATGATTGGAATGTATAATGAATTAAATGGAGGAGCCAGTAAAATGGCCGTCTCTAACAAAAAATTACCCTAAAGTTCTTTTTTTTATTGTCCTTACTGCCAATATAGACCCCTTTTTCACCTTTGATATAAATATTTAAGTTATAAAGGGTGACGCAGTATCATTTATGGGTGAAAAAGGTGTCTGATGTCAAAATAAATAATGGTGAGGTGCAATTTAAGTTTTAATAATAATAATAATTACCAGTTTTTATATAGCACTTAATCCCTGTAAACAGACTCAAAGTGCTGTTACCAATTATTGTTACGCTGCCTTCAAGAAATTGTCGCAATAATTTTGCTTCATCTAAATGGCTGCTCAAAGACATGTCTTACAAGCGCACAAGCTTATCAGCACTTAGATTCCTCATATAGTATCACGTTGACCAAAGTGGGGCTTGAACTCACAATTTTTATGGTCTAATGATCACAAGTCCTGCACTTTTCCACTAGACCACATGTGCTCTCAAATTTTTTTGACCGAGGGTACATATGAGCCCATAGATGATACCGCAAACCCTTTATTTTTAATGTTTTAACTTAAACAGCTTGGGCTACACCCAATTTACCACATTTGTGTATGGTACTTTAAATTGGTATCGTTGTTGCACACACTTAAAAATAAGTGGTCCAGAATAACCCCAAAAGGGTCAATATTGACCCTGCAGGCCACTGTCAATATGCACCAACTAGAAAAGGGTCAAATTTGACCCAAATGATCTGGTCAAATATTATGGTAAAAAATAACCCCATTGGGGTTAAAATGACTATATTGGGGTCATTTTTTTTAAAATGACCATTTGGGGTTAAAATTTAGTTAGCATATTTAGGAGTCATTTGGCTAATTGGGATGCAAAAAACATCTTGACAAAGAAAGTAACCCCAAACGTAGTTGATTTCAACTCCCTCCTTTGGTCAAAGATGACTATATTTAAGGTCATTTGAAATTTGACCCGTTTAGGGGTCATTTCAATATGATGCTAAAAAAACAGAAAATGACTCTGAATGTGGTTGATTTCAACCATGACTAGTGTCAAATAAAGGTGACCACATAAAAGGGTTGATATTTTTACCCCACCGTCTTAAAGGGGGATGATCCGATTTAAGTATATAAAATTTTCATCATGATAGAATGGCCTTCACCCAAAAACCCATCTGTAAACTTTCGCGCCTATATTTCAATCCATTTTGATGTGAGAACTAAAAAACGTTATTTTGTAAGCTCCGTAGAGTACTATGTTAAATTAATATTGGTCGACCAAAGTGGAGTACATTTTCGATCGTATCTTCCAAACCAAACATCCTTTAGTCCTAAGATTCACCCTTTAAGTGTGTACTGTTTGAAGAAAAAAAATCAACTCCTCCACCATTTTCGAACTAACAGTAAAAAAAAAGTAACTTGTGTCGGCAAACAGTTTTGCCAGCAAAACCCCCTCATTGCAATTGGCCTGGGGATGCCCCTGTCAACAATTCTGTCTAGATTGAATATAAGGATTCTGCTCTTGCCCATGGTTCATTTGGAATTGGGCAAAGGAAAGAAGCTTGTCCTTTGGAGGGGACTTCAAGTTTGTTAGCCTTATGTATAGAGATTATCACCTGTACGAGTAAGTTGCAGTCAGTTTGAGAAGAGTAGGGGTCAACTCTTACTGTCCTAACCTGTTCCATAGCTATAATTGACCCTATTGAAAGTAAACTTCCTGTAAAGGCTTTCTTGGGTTATTCCGGGGTTTGTCCAGAACAGTGGTATGAATAATCAAATCAAAGAAAGAAATCATTTCTCATAAATATTTGTCACAAATTTATGAAAGAGAACACTGAAATTTTACTGGCAGAGATACCTTGTTCCAAAGGCTACAATTTTAAGATATGCTGTATGTACTTTTATCTACATGATTTTTGTCTCGCCTGAACTTTGTTCGGCAGAGACTTAGTAATCACTTTTCTGTCTGTCTATCTGTCTGTCTGTCTGTCTGTCCGTCCGTCCGTCCGTCCGTCTGTCTGTCTGTCTGTCTGTCTGTCATGATGTCTGTCTGCTCGCCGTCCGTGTTCACCTGCTTGTGTACGATTTATCTGGAGTTCCGTAAGGGCTACGATGGTGTAACTTGGTGGAAAGGAGCGGGTCCATGAGTTCTCGACTTGATTAGATTTTGGGCGTAAAATATGCTAATTAAGTATCTAATTTGCATAATTTACGAAAATTTTCCCGCAAGGCTTGTGTACAAGTTTTCAGGAGTTCCGTAAGGCGTATAATGATGTAACTTGGTGGAAGGGAGCGGGCTGGAGAGTTCTCGAACTGATTAGATTTCGGGCGTATTTTGGGCAAATTAAATATGCAAATGAGCTAATTAATATGCAAAAATCAGCGTAATTGCTATAATTTTTAAACGGTACATCGGATACACAAAATTCCTTCACTGCATGAAAGCCTACCATGGTGCGCATCTTTTTAGCAATTTGAAAGTGTGATATATGCGGCTTAGGTATGCAAATGAGCTAATTAAATATGCATAATTACTGTATCTCTGAAACAGTACATCGGATAGGCAAAATTCCTTCGCTACATGAAAGAATACTATGTCATGCATCTTTTGTGTGAATCATAATTGGGTCAAAGTGGCATTTTGGGCGTAAAATATGCTAATTAAGTGTCTAATTTGCATAATTTAAGAAAAAAAGGCTTGTGTACAAGTTTTCAGGAGTTCCGTAAGGCGTATAATGATGTAACTTGGTGAAAGGAAGCGGGCTGAAGAGTTCTCAACCCGATTAAATTTTGGGCCTATTTCGGGCAAATTAAGTATGCAAATGAGCTAATTAATATGCAAAAATCAGCTTAATTGCTATAATTTTGAAACGGTACATCGAATACACAAAATTCCTTCACTGCACGAGAGCCTATTATGGTGCGCATCTTGTTTGCCATTTGAAAGTAAGTGATATATGCGGCTTAGGTATGTAAACGAGCTAATTAAATATGCATAATTGCTGTAT
>JAMKCH010086067.1:7472-20853 GCA_023653785.1 Ophioderma brevispina
AAAGCACCCTCAGGGCTCAATTTTAAGCAAAAACTGCATTTTCATGAAAACGAAAGCCTATGGTGAGTTGAAAGTTGCAAAGCATGATTCCTAATACCCCAAAACATGGGTATTGCCACCAAAATTAAGCAAATTGAACAAAAAATAATTGAGATGGTCAAAAATCAAGTTTTTGACAATTTGGCATTCACTTTGAATTTTTTGATGGGGCACCCTGGTTTTAGCACTTTTTTTCATTTTTTCCTTCGAAAGTGCGATATGGGTGATTAAAGTCATCAAATGAGCCTGTGTTCGAAGTGAGCTGAAACATTGACCTTCTATAGCCCACCTCTATGCAACATTCTAACAATGCAATTTACATATCCTACATGTAGTTACTAAAAGAACTTTACATAATTGCAGAATGTTGAGTAAATCAGAAAGAGGCTAGCTTCTGTTGGTTATTTTTCATTTCAGGAATCTAAGAGTCATTGAATAAGTAGAACGTCAGACCTTCATATTTCATCAGTGGCAGTAGCGTGTGCTTACAAGGGTGCAAGATTGGGCGCCATCATGCGATACATAAAGAATGCTGAGCTGAGAGAGTGGGTGAAGGATAACTTGAGAAAAGCGATCTTTCAAAAGGTAAGAAACTGGTGTGAAAGGTTCAAAACATGAAGTACATTTTCTTGTGCTCCTACCTACAACCACACCGAGGACGGCTAAAGCATAATGTGTAAAACCTAAATTAGTCCACACATAACTTTAGACATTGCCCATTAGCCTTGGGTGAGTACCCAAAGTGATTCCATTTTTGACATTATGGTGGTGGCGGTTCCTATGAAAGCATCCTGCCCAAAAGTTGGTGCAGTGCTTTTGGCAAATTCCACCGCAGTGGGATTTATTTCCATAAGGTGACCCCACCTTTACACTTACAAGTTTGGTTTATTCCATAAAGGTTACCTAAGTCATAAGTGTGTTGTTGAAAGTGGGGTTGTCGTTTGGAAAAGACCCTCCCCAATTGTGCAGGTTACAAAGCCATCTTCATGTTATTGTGCACAACCATAAGTGAGTCATTGCTACAAGATAAATGTGGAGCATCTTTGAAGCAGGACTGCCTACAGCAGAAGTATCCAAATTCTGCAGACACCATCTAACTTTATGGCTAGCAAAATTATTGGTGGGGGGAGCCCATGACCAAGAGAAGATCCCATGTGTATCCCATGAATCAATCCGTCTCTTCAACAACATTTCAGTGTGTGTCGCATTCGGGCCCATTCAAATACATTGTGTCCCCATTCATAAGTCATACATTTGAGTGCCTGATGAGAACAGAAAATGTGAGTCCTTAGTGATTTGGAGACGGTCCCTTAAATCAGTTAAACATTCTCTATGTTATTTTGCTCTGTTTTCAACTAAGGACTCACAAAATAAATCATAGCTCTCCAGATGAAAATTGGGTTAGTCTTGCAAAAATTCTTTGAAACCAGTCAGAGATCGATACCTGGAAGATTTTCTCCCTAGCAATGATCACATGATATCATGTGATGTCGCATTCTTTAAAGTAGTCGATCTGCCAATCACATTGGCTCTTGCACACACGGGATCTTCTCTTCCCATGACCCATGTGTAAAGATTTTTTTTTAGATAGAGTGGCACATCCCCTATTCCTTCTCACCTTATTCTAAATCCCTCAAATTACAAATGTATTGCTAACTCAACTCTTTTTCACCATTGTATACATTTGTCTGATGTTTTTATATTCCAACAGATAAAAAAATTATTACTTGTAACTTGCTTTGCTCATATTTTTAGAATTTTGTTTATTTTTTATTTTTGCTTTTATAGGCTCATGCACTTGCTGTCCAAACTGGTTGTGAGGTACTTGTCAAGTTACAAGATGTCATCGACACATCCGAGAGTCAGTATTATGCCACTGATATCCTCCAGAAAGCTTATAACAGCAACCAACTTAAGAGTTCACCCGAAGATGTTGTTGTGTCAGGTGAGACTGGATTGCCACTAACAAAGATGATTGATAGAAGCAGCCAAAGCTCTGGTTCCATGACAATAGACGGTGAACAAAGTGCTCCAGTAGATGAATTAATGGAGTTGCAGCAGGATGGCATCAAGTCTTCTGCAGATCATGTAGATGACCATCAATCTGATAGTGGAGAAGGTGCACTGGAAGGGTATATTCATGATGATGCCATGCCAGAGGAGATGGAAGATGATGAAAGTTATGAGCATCAGTCATACAATAAATCTAGTCCCACAAATGACCATCTGGAAGAAGTATCAGACAATGCTCAAGTAATTAAACAGGAAAATCAAGACACATCATGCGGTATGCAAAAACCAGATAATATAAACTCATCAAAACCTGATAATATAAACTTATCTAAGCCAGTGGATTCCTTATCGAACGAGGCCATTCCACATGTGAAAAGTGAACCTGAAAATACTACAGATCAGGAAATGGAACAAACGCCAACATCTGAGAGCACCACTACAGCAACCATTGTCGCTAGCGAAACTCTACCTGAAATAAGCACACCCTCACTGCCAATACCGGTCATGTCCCCTTCCATAAGACCTTATCAATGTGGGGTATGCCAAAAGACTTTCGGTAGTATCCAAGTTCTTAGCCGACATGCGCAGACTTTCCATGGAATGAACCGTGGAATGAGATACTACTGCAACATCTGCGGACAAAGCTACAAATTGGCTCAATACCTCCAAGCTCACGTCCGAATGCACGATACTGTCAGTGTTATGCCTGTACTATGTAAAGTCTGCGGCATGGGTTATTACAGTAATGCTGCCCTCAAGCAACATGAGCTCACTCATACCTCATCATCACCAATTCAGCCAGAACCTGCACACACAGCAACTAGTCCTTCAGATGTACAGGTTCAATCAAAACCAAATCCACGACTCCAGCTAGCCACCACTACCTCAACCACAGGGCCAAAGCCATCGGTGACATCAGGTGTCCTCAAATCCACTAGGAATATTTGTCAGTCCCCTCCTGATGCCAAACGATTCAGACCATCAAACCCCCCTACTGATGAAGAAGGCAAAGAGGAGAGCTACCACGAACCAAAACAATACCATTGTCTTGTATGTGGCATGGCATTTGAAGAAGGGGAACAGCTGGAGCAACATGTCATGAAAAAACACATGCAAGCAGATGAAGAAGCAGCTGTTGTACCATCAAATGTTGACAAACCATCCATTGATTTAACAGATGATGACGATGATGATGATGATGAAACTCCATCGGAAGAAGTGAGTAAACAAGATGAGATTAAAGATGAGTTCTCAAGATTACAACCCTCAATAGATGTTCCAAGCACAAGTGATGGGCCACCGTCATCATCATCAGGGCCACAGATGACCTTGCCACCATTCAGTGCAGCTGAAAAATCCACCCTCTCCATGTCTTGCCCTCAACAACTGCCTTTCCCACCAGGACCTCTTCTCACCACTAATCCCAACATAACATCAGTCTTAGAGCAAGCCCTCCCCAGTCTACTTCCAGGTATCTCTTTGCTTTCTAACCCAACACAGTTACCCATGGCACAAGCAGCTGCCAGCATAGCCCAGTCGGAAGGTCGTCCGCCAATGGTATCTCAAGATGGCCGATTCACCTGTGACATTTGCGGGAATTCTTACAAGTACAATTGCACTTTGAAGGAACACCGTCTCACCCATGCCACGACGCCACTCTTCTCCTGCAAGATCTGTAACCAGGCATTCTCCAGACAACGTCAGTTACGAGACCACATGTTCAGACACAGTGGGGCATATCCATATCACTGTAAACTTTGTGGGAAGGGGTTTGTGAGACCCTCTATACTGCGAAGACATGAAACTGACAGGCACAAACAAGCATGGGAAAATTTAAGTTGATTTCAAAGAAGCTTCATATTTCTTGTAAATAATAACCATTAATTTATGTATAGAGACAAATAATTAATTACTTAAAGCTTTAAGGTAAGACGGTTCATCCTTGGCAGGTTTTGAACTTTAAATTATGTGCTACAAATGACCTCAGATTTCATATTGCAAATGCTGACTTTACATTTAGCCATGGGTGTGTGTCATACAAGTATACCATGGTTAATACCACCGTTTAATAAGTGGAGGAATAAAGCCGTAGATGTAATTGTTCCAAGGTGCAACGAAAATTGTTCGTCGCTATTAAAACCCACAGACACAACTGCCACTCATCATGTTAAAAATAACCATCTTTATTCTTATTTTTAAATAAATGAGTAATTAATCATGAAAAAAAATTATATTTCTACCTACATTGGGACCTACATCTTAAATATACAGTTGCCCCAAAAAGTATCTCAGCATGTTTTTTGATCAGTTTTGTCCCAAAGTTCAATCATTTTGAAAGTTTCCGAAATATAAAAGAGGACGTCTGACTGTATGAGTGAGTATGTCTACTTGCAGTATTGATTAGTTATGGTCTGCATGTTGGTGTCACACCGCAATGCCCATTGAAATCTCCAAGCATGAAGTTCAAGTATTGGTGAAGGAGTTTTGTATCTTTCGGACGTTCTATCTCAGCCATTTTTGCACGATTGTTTACAAGCGAAGTGTTATGTGAAAGGGCAAGGCCGTGTCAATAAACAAAATGAATATTTTGGAAACTTTAAAAATTGTTGGACTTTGGCAACCTGATCGAAAAACATGCAGAGATATTTTTTGTGGCAGCCTGAGAGGATAGCTTCCCTCATCCCAGCAAATTATTAAACAATCTGTGCAGTGTAAAATAAATATCATGGATTAAATACAATTAAATTGCCGAATTATTGCAGCTGTTCAAAATGTACTGTGTAGATAAGCATATCTTGCAAGTGGACATTCTGTGTTTCTCACAGCACAGAATACTTGCAAGATGTTTTGGTGATTGCGACCATAGGGGGGGGGGGCACTTGTAACTTGTATTCAAAGGTGGATATGATGCGTGAACATGGACTTGCAGAATGCACCCTAAACAAGTATTTCCACTGACTAAACAAGTATTTTTGTCTGCTTTTGTTACTGTAAACAAGTATTTTTGTCAGTTGTTGCTACCCTTTACAAGTAAACAATGCATTGTGTTGTTAATATACCCTTTATTATCTTGCCTTGCTTTACTTCGGGTTTACAATATTGTTGACGAATTTGATTTCTGCTTAATTTGTGTATTACATACCCTAAACACATCACAATTTAGGGTTAAGAAAAAAACATACTTTTTTATGATATTTTGCTGTTTTTTGACACCCTAATTAATGTACGCGCATACATCGCCTGTTGGAAAAAAGGGACCCTTTTTACACATTTTCTTGTTCACGCATCATATCCACCTTTGAATGCAAGTGGCCCCCCTGGGCTACCATAGCATTTAAAGGTTTTTTAGTGTAGTAATTTATGAACCACAGTAAGTACATATACACAGCCAGATTCCTACTTGTGGGGTAACTCACTACTTCAGTCATATCAAGTAGAGAACACAATACACTGAAATTGGAACAAGTAACTTCAAAAGCACTATCAGTGATTTTCTAAATTGCAAAATCAAAAAATCATAAATCATACAGAGTGGTCCAAAAAAAGTTTACACTTTTTCGTCTGCAAATTTCTCAAAAGTGGGTAGACATATCAAAATAGTTTGAAGGTATTTTAACTACAATATCTTGTTGAAGCCTGGTGAAAACAGCGTTGAAAACAAAGCTGAAATGACAAAATGGCCGCCATTTAGAGAAAAAATGTCAAAAACCACTTTGCACACACGTAAGTCTTTGGCACTCTGTTGGCGGTCACAAATTGAATCCAAGATTGACACACACATTGGACAATGCACCTCATCATGGGACTTGGTATTTAATAATAACCACAAAGAAAAGAATTACGGTATCTCAAATTATTTCAAGTTTCTCTTATAAATTTAAAAATAAAATGGCTGCAATATTTCTTCCATGCAAACATTGAAAATGTACAAGCAGAGTCTTGATCTGTCTTGACAAGAAAAACATGCAAATCTCTTTCAATTTAAAATTTCCCCCAATTGAAATCAACTTAATTATTATGTAAATGGACATTTCAAGTTCAGTTTCACGATTGAGATAGTCTCTCATTAATTTTCAAACAGTAAACACTTCACACAAACTCAAAGGGTGGTCAGTAATTTGTTACGCGAGTAGGCTAGGCCCTACTGTTCACGCAATGGTATTGATTACTGTTAACCACCATGATTGTCCCATAGACTTAAGTGTGTGCAAAGTGGTTTTTGACCATTTTTCTCTACACGACAGCCATTTTGTTATTTGAGCTTTGTTTTCAACGCCGTTTTCACCAGGTTCTAACAAGATATTGTACTTAATGAATATCTTTTTAAAAATGTTATATGTCCACACACTTTTGAGAAATTTGCAGACATAAAAGTGTAAACCTTTTTTTGGACCAATCTGTATTTTTGCATGTTTACAACAGGCATAAGTATTCTATCATACCTTACAAGTGGTAAGACCAAAAGCAACCTGATAAAAACAAAATTGGATATTTTAGTAATTACTGTCTGTTCGGATGCTTACTGCAACACGTAACTGAATGGAGATTCATATCTTTAAATACCACCGTTTCGTCCTTTTCTGTCAATTTTTCAGTTGGGGAAAAATTCAAATACTTTGACTCTTTCAAGTGGATGGAATTTTGAGGTCTTGAGTAGGGTACTTCCCATATGGGTTCACTGTATTTACTGTTAGTATTATGTGTGCCTCCTATCAATTTGTAGAAAAATATGCACATGGCACTGAATTTGGAGAATGAAACAAATACTACGAGTTTTAGTTCCATTATGAGTCTTGTATCATGTAACTGAAAACTGTTGGAGTGAAGTCAATTTAGGTGAAATGGCCTAGTCTTGTTCCCAAGACTTTGTGGGTGTCCTGGGGAATGCATACTGCAAATACTCTAATTACAACAAGTCTGGTGAATTTTGTTTCAGGTTGAACACCGATTATTCAGTTATTTCTAGAATGTCTAGAGCTGTGATCTTCGATAGGAGTGCTCCGATTGGCTGTTTCAAATGAGCAGGCCATTACCTGTAGAGTTCATTCATCTAGGTTCAAAACAGGGCCTAAAGTAATACTATAGCATATCAACCTTTGAAAGAATTACAATGTTTTCAGTACAAAGACATCTCAAGAGCCTGAGCAAATTTCAACCAGTCAGCGACAAGCTCATATCAAAATTCTCCAGACTTGTGGGGCAAGTATTTGCGGTATATACTTGCCCATTGGGCCACCCACCAACTATTGGGAACAAGACTAGAATGGTCATAGATATAAAACAGATTAGTCATTTTGTTGATATATGGCAGGGGTGTCCAACCTGCGGCCCGCTAAGAGCTCTCATGCGGCCCGCGAGGTACTTAAGAGAAAAATTAAAATGCATAAATATCTCTAAAAAGATGTCATTTGAATTAGTTCAATTTCCTCAATCTGAAACCAAAGTTTTCTAAAAAAAAGTGGGAAAATTAGTCCAATTTCCTCAAAATGAAGCCAAATTTTTTCAAAAATTGCTAAAAAGGTCAACAAAAATGGAAAATTTGTGTTAAATTTGACCTAAAATCTGCATCTCTTGGCAAATATTGGTATAGATATGGGTCCTACTTCCAGACTTTTGTAGGCACGTCATAAAACAAACTTGGGAGCCCCGATTACTTGTTTGTGGCCCACAGTAGTATGGTTTCAACCAATGCGGCTCCTTTGTCAAAAAGGTTGGACACCCCTGATATATGGTTATACATAAGTAGGCATTTTTAATGTGTTTCATGCCATGGAAATACAAAGTTACACACTGTATAGAAGTACCAAACTTGGTTAAAATTGTCAGTGGTAATTCAACTACTGTCTTTCAAGGTGTAGTGGCCTGAATTGGGGTGATAAATTCAGAGCATCGTGTCCCTTTAGTTTGATGAAGTTTATGTGTACAGATCCTATATTCAGGGGGAAAAATTGCAAAATCTGGTATGCCCGACAAAATGTGAGAAATCCAAAATGGCTGCCTATACAGGTAAAAAGCTCAAATTTAATCAATCTGTGGCTATTTGCTACTGTTTGGTCTTTGTGATATAACCATGTGGTTTGAGGTCATGGATCCATTTGTGAAGGTTAATATAAACCTCTTGGCAATTAGTATTCTTGAAAATGGAAAGTTTAGGTCAGATATGATCGGTATTTTATCTGATATATTACAAGTTTTCTTCCATGAACTATTCTATGTTAATAGCTGTAATAGCAGGGGACTGTAGTGTAAGAGTGTGCGCTTCCGGATAAACTTGTGAATTTTTGCACACAAGTACTTTAGGCATTGATAATCCATAAAATTGATGGAAGCACTTGGCAACCCCTCTTAATGGCCCCCAGCTTGGGTTTCAAGGTTATACAGGGGTCAAAAATTTAAAATGTTCTGATTGTGTTAAAAAGCACACCGTGGTGTTTGTCTGGTCACAAGGATTCCAAAAAGGTATAGTTTACACATCTATGTGGCGTACTAGTTCCGTAGTTTATGGGTAAAAACCTGTAAAAATGGTGAAAAGTCCAATTTTGGTGTGTAATGGTCAAAAAGTTATAAGTTCTTTGATTCAGTTATCCGTGGCGCAAATTGTTTCCCTAGCTTATAGGATTGAAATAAGGAATAGTTTGCCTTATCTGTTGATGCTTAGTTTTCATTTATCCACAAAATAGTCCACATGGCCTAGTCAATAGAATGCCATATCTGGCCATAGCTGTTGACTTTTAATTCGCCAGTTTGGTTAATAACCAGACACGTAAGGAAGTCCAAAACTATTCCTATATTCATTCTAAATGAGCTAAACCAACATTTGAAAAACCGACATTACAAACAATTTGGAGCAAACTTTAATATTTTGACCCCTGTACAAACCAAAATGGGACTTTTTTAACCCAGTTTTTACAGTTTTTTCCCCCCATAATTCCCTAACTATAAGTCAACAGTAGTATAAACTAACTTTTTGGAATCCTTGTACCAGACGGGCATCATGGTTGTGCTTTTTCAACACAATCGGAACATTTTAAAAATTTAGCCCCTGTATAACCTTTAAATCCAGCTGGTGCCATGAAAGGGGTGTTGCAAGTGCTATCCATCATTTTTTTATTATCAATGTAAAAGTACTTGTGTACCGACAATTCCCAATTTTATCCAGATTTGCACACTCACTAATACTGTTCATTCCAGTCCCCCCTTAAAGATCAGAATTTACCTGCTCAAGAACTTTGAGCATTTTAATGACCATTTGTTTGTCACAGTGCTCATTTAAGTCTTTCCTGGGACATCCATGATACCTCCTTGATCATACCTGGTGAAAAGTGCAGAGCCGTTATAGCTTGCGCTTGTAAATAGGCACCTCCCACAAAAACTTCAAACCATGCTACAGATAAACTAATAAGATCGCACATTTAAAAAAAAAACAACAAAAAATCTCAGGTTTGATACATTAAGAGTAGCGTTTAAGAAAATTACAAAAAAGTGCTCTCACAAGCAAATTTTGGCATCCAGGGTGCAGTGTTTTTCCAATAACTGAACCAGTTTAAAACCTGATCACTATGAATTCAACAAACCCCTTACAATCTTTTTTTCCGTTAGGTTAGTGAGTTCATATTTGTCAAGTAAACATGGTCAGGTTCCAGAACAAACCCACAAAATTGCCGTTTTCAATAACCATTGCTCAAATATCTTGAAAACCTTAAAAAATGATTCCTTGCAGAGAGTTAATACCATATTGGTGGCAAAAGCTGACAAAGATCCCCAAAGTGAATAAGCAAAAATACTTAAAGATGGCTATTTTTTTTTGATTTTTTTTTCCTGTTTTAAGGCTTGGACCAGAGGGTGTTTTGAGTCATCCACATGCAAACCCGTTTTTGGGAAATTTCACCCCTCAATAGGGTCATGTGATCACATAAAATCATATTCTTACACATAAAACCCTGACTGGATCTGCTCATTTAAGCCGTACAAATGCCGTTAGTACTTAGGGAATTTTTTGAATTATTATGCAATGTCTTGTGGTTCTTAAGCGTTTGGAACACTTTTATCCCTAGTTACTGACAGTGTTTAGTCACAGGTACGTGTATAGGCCACAATTGGCTATGCATCATGGTGATTGATTTCAAACACCCTCTGGGCTGGGACTTACTGGATTTCATATTTTTTTTCATTTTCCCAGAATTTGGTGTCAGTTCATCATGAAGTAAAACTAGAAGGGGAATACCATGTCCTGAAACTTGACCCTGTATAGCCCCTCCTGTTGATCTTGTTGATATATGAGACTTTGAACAAAATTATACTTCAAAAATTAGATATGAATGTTATTACCTTCTAAGATTTGATTCTTAATCACTTTCTTTTTTTGGCTGTATTCTAAAGGTGCAGATCACTCAATTCCGTTAGGTCATCCCGTGCATTCGGCAAGCCTTAAGGTCCCCTATTCGCCGTATCTTGTGTCCTGTGTCCCCTCTGTTTGTGTGTATGCGTTTCAAACATTTAGAATACATGTACACTTTTGGTTGACATTTTCAACTTTTACTTTTTGTACATTATGTATCAATTCGTACTTGGTATGCTTATACATTGAGACAAAGGTTTTTATGGGTAACATGTAAGGTCAAAGGTCATTCAGGGGTCATAGGTCATTGCTTTGTATACCCTTTGGTTGGCACTTAGCGTTTTAGTGCATTGACGGATCAATTCTACTTTGTATGATTATACAGTGTGAGTCAATAAAACCCTACATTAGAAAATATTTTTCTTCAAAGGTTAAAACGTTTATTTTTGGCTTGAAGTGTTTGCTGGGGTTGCTTACAGGATAAACGGCCTCTAAGAAGATTTTTTATTTTGGTGTCTTTCAGACTTTGGGTTCAGAAACTGTAAAAATTTTGCGGAGGACCTAAAAATTCTGTTTGGCCGATTTTAGCCATACCATGCGGAGAGACTGACACCTACGTATACATAACACATAGCAAAGACAATCACACATGCAAATTTCTGTTGTATCGAATTTCTTTCGACAAAGCAATCCGTTGAATAAAATGGTCTATTGTGTACCTAATTAATAAGTAAAATATCTTCAACAAGTTAAAATTACCATTGTTCAATCATAAAGAGTCAGTTATTAAAAATCACTCCATATCAATGTTTTCAGTTCATGAACATAAAGAACCTGCCTCGGATTTTTGTTTTACATCTCAAGGTAATTATTTTGCACAAATACAGTATACTCAGCGTCCATCCATAAATGGCGATAAGAACGAAAGCTAAAGTTTTCTGTAAATAAATTGGAATTAACCTTAAAATTCCAATATCGCCTGTTTTTTCAAGCGGAATACAAAACCGTCTATGGTTTACACTTTGGCTCCCAAGTTGTAGGTAAAAACCACGAACTCTTGCGAACAAAGTAAACTGTGGTCTTACACAGCTATCTTGACTTCCTTATTTGGGAAATTGAAACATTTGTTTCACTCAGCTTTTCTTTTGTAATTTCCGGGATATTAATTTCATAATCCTCAATTATTCTCCCACCTTCTTCTGTTTAACATCCTTTGTGTTAAATGTTTTTTACTCAATCACTGCTCAAGACCTGTTCTCTCTGTACACGATGCCTCTTTATTTGGCTCAAAATCGGCCAAAACAGGATTTATAAGTCTTTCAGCAAAATAGGCAGAACTTCTTCCTCCAAAGTCCAAATGACACAAATAAATGTTTTCTGAAAGCCTGTTTATCCCCTTTCATAACCAAAGCAATCTTTTGGCAACCGATAAGCTTACTATTTTAATTATTTTTTAATTCTGAATGTAGGGTTTTTATTGACTCGCACTGTTACATTGAGACAAATCCTCAAATAACAGTATTGCTGATGTGAGTGTATCCGGCCACCCCGTTAGCGGGGAAAAACTATTTTGGTTTAACTACAGGAACCTTTTTTTATATTTCGCTAACAGATGAGGCCATGGGTCTTCAGATCACTTTCATGTAGGTTCATATCTATTTCTCTTATTCCTTTACCACATAATCAGATGATCCTTTTGGGACTTGTCCCTATTATTCCTCAAAAGACTTCGAATAAGATAGACTTGTCCCAGGATGATAGGATAAAGTACTATTCACCCTTATGCCTTTTTATCTCATCATCACAAGTTGTAGAAGTTTCAAAACATTGGTCATTTGGAAAATCTTACAATTGCTTTCACTGTGTGAATATGAGTTTTACTTGCTGTAACAATATTTATTCCCAAAGAATTAAATGTCATATTTTTTTAGAGTGGGAGTTGCAATGGTGGATGAATACTTCACTAATGTAAGTTGGGGAACCCATGCAGGTAGATACCCCCGCTCTTCAGCGTACTTCATAGGTTCTCCTGGTGAAAGAATCTGGCTAGTGTACTCTTGTGCAGAGTTGACGCCACACGTACTCATAGTCAGCGGCGTAACCGAGGTAGTCGATCCAGAGGGGGGCAAATTTCCAATTCGTCCGCCAGAGGGGGCAAATTTGAAAGTCGTCCTGGTTGATTTGCACAATTATCGGAATTTGAACCAAATGCCACTTTGCTTTATTGTCACCGCCGAACGAGTTCATAAAAACCCGACTTTGATGCTTCATTTTAGCCTACAAAGCGTAGTACTTAGGGATTTTGTGAATGATTATGAAATGTCTTGTGTTCTTAAGCTTTTGGAACACTTTTATCCCTAAGTACGACATGTGTTTAGTACAGTTAAGTATAGGCACATTGCTATGCATCATGGATTGATTCAAAACACCCCTGGGCTGGACTCTGGATTCATATTTTTTTATTGTCCCGATATGGTGTCGTTTCACATAGTAAAACTAGAAGGGGAATACCATGTCCTGAAACTTGACCCTTTACCCACTCCTGTTGAGAGTTTGTTGAGATATGAGATATTTGACACAAAATTATACTTCAAAAATTAGATAATGATGTTATTTACACTTCTAAGATTTGATTCTTAAGCAATTTCTTTTTTTGGCTTTTATTCTAAAGGTGCAGATCACTCATTCGTTAGTCATCCATTGCATTCGGGAAGACCTTAAATGTCAGCATGAATCTCGTATCTTTTGTGGTCCATGGTCCCTCTGTTTGTGTGTATGCGTTTCAAACATTTAGTATACATGTACACCTTATTGGTTGACATTTCACCTTTTACTTTTTTGTATCAATGAATGTATCAAATCGTACTTGGGTATGCTTATACATTGGAAAGGGTGTTTATGTGGGGTAACATGTAAGGTCAAAGGTCATTCAGGGGTCCCAAGGTCATTGCTTAGTTACACCGTTTGGTTGGCACGTAGCTTTTTAGTGCA
>JAMKCH010086068.1:0-10051 GCA_023653785.1 Ophioderma brevispina
ACATTTTAGGGGAAACCGAAGTGATCTAATAAAAAACTGTAACGTACATAGTTTTAAATCGTTCTTCTTATTCATTTTTCATTACAAAATACTTGATATTTTTTTTACAACATTCCCACTCAATTTTGAGGGAGGCAAAATTCCTTTGCTATCGAATTCAATCGTTTTCAACGTTTATTATTGCAAATTCTCTGTTACCATATTGCCAAAATTAAAATAAAAAAGAACGCCCAACCCTCTTCAAAACCCAACCAGTCGAATCTAACAATCAATCAACACTCAGACTGTATCATCACACCACCTACACTCATTCACTGACAACACTCAGACACGCACTAACATGTCATCAAGTTTGAACCAAATATTAGTCCGATATGAAGCATGTTTCTGTTACTGCACCTTTGCTTGGAAACTTTAACAGCGAGCGGTCACATTGCTGACAACTCATATTGCCTCCCTCAATACTCTGAAACCCGCTGGCATTATTGCAAATTTGCTTAAATGTATCTGGCAATTGTAGGCGCTTGGTGAATGCTACAGCCTGTTAAAAAATGTTCATTAACATACGACGCCGTTTTGAACTAGCATGCTGGGACTCACACAGTTAAAATCAGGTTTTTTTTTAACAGTCATTTGCCACGTTTTCGAAGTTCGAGTCCCTTTTTAAAACAGTTATTGCACGTTTTGATTCCCGGCTAAAGGTCAAACGCGTTATTTTAAGAGTCATTTTTACCAGTGTAACGTTTTCCTTTGCATATTTTCATGATGTTTCATTGTATGACTCCACGTGTTCTTAACACTTAAGTGCTAAAGGGGGTTTTCCACTCCGTTATGCCCGGGGGGGGGGGGGTCAAAAACTTTCGCCGAGGATTTTTTGCGACAAAGGGTCATAGACAACCAACTCGGCATAAAACTGAAGTTTGTGTTAAGGGGGCTAATATTTTTTTCAAAAACACGCGAAAATCGGGCAAAAAGACGGAAATTTCAAATGAGCCTTGTGCTTACATCAAACTTTTTGAAAACTTATTTTTGTTGATACCTACTCTAGAAGACCAAAATCACATATATTTAACACAAAACCTGCAGTTTTCTGGAATCCTGTATTTTTTACGGGTGTTGCAAAATACACATAATTTTCCCATAGAGTTTATACAGTAACGTTTTAGCAACGTCCGCGATTTTGTTTGTTTTCAGTACATAAAGGGTTAATTATTTTAATGTTACTAATAATTGTTTACTTACATGTACGTGTGAATATATATCATCAAATAAAAATTGATTGGTTCTTTGATTTTTAAAATATTCTCAGATGACTTCCATTAGTGCCCAAGGGGTGGGGAGTCCATGGGACCCCCTCTAATTAACTCATTAACGGCTTGGCCGGTTTTTATTTTGTTGGTATGAAAAGAAGCGTATTTAAAAGTCAGACAATTACAAAAAAATCAGCGAAAAAAATCGCACGCGTAAAGCGACCAGCGCGAAAACAAATTTTGGGGTCCATAGGACCCCGCCTTGGTCACTTAAGTGTTAACACTATAAATTTTTTAGTTTGCTTGTACTTAATATTGAAGTGTAGCCTTTTACAACCTGATGAAAACAATGTTGACACGTCGTTGCATATTCATTACATCTGTCATGTAAACCGTTGCCACTCATCCTTCCTAGCAACAAGTCTCTCTCCCTCTCTCTTCCTCCCCCTCTCTCCCTCCCCTATCTCTCCCCTCTCTCTTATTCAACCATTAGCGTAACTGCTTACTTGAACGGTATTTAGTGCATATGACATTTTGTATTACTACTATGCCTCACCCATCAAACAGATTTCACCATCCTCGGCGACAGGATATCTCTTGCCACAGCTGAAAACCTCATTCTTTTCTATGCCCAAATTCGCCATAGCTGATTTGCAGTCTTTCCAGCTTCGACGACATACCTGTCATGGAGACAATATTTATATAATATTGGATGGTTGAGGTTGATAACAGAAAATATCGTCCATGTATATCCCTCCCCAGTTTCATAATTGATATCAAAACGTACAATTTCACTTTAAAACTTGCGCAAACCGACAAATGTATTCACATTGTTTGTAATACAAATCAATTAACTGGGCTAAAATCTTAGGGATACACACAATTATGGGCAAAAATCGAATTATTTTATTCTTTTGCGCAACCTTTTGATAATTTGGGGACCTTTATTTATCTCCAGGTTTTCCAAGAATTTTACGACACTGCATTTTCATCTGTACCACTCATCTTATTGAACGTAATTAAGGTTTGAGTGTCCCTAGTCTTGTTTACATTACCTCATAGCATGGTAAAGTCACCACATCATCATCACAAGGCGGGAAAAAGGCTGCACACACGAATGGAGCCAGTACTTCAGAGCACCCATCGTCAATGAGTTTCTAAATTAAGTTTAAAAAAACAGTTATATAAAGTGATTTACGAAAAGTTCATTTGTGGAGACTGGCGGTCGTAACGTAAGGTACTGCCATTAGACTTTTTTGTGGCTTACAAACACTTTCAACTAAAATGTTATAGGCCTATGTCAATACCTACCGCTTGTCTTACCAGAGGGGTGATTTAGGTGGCTAAAGCTTGTTTTCACATCCTTTCATTTGGCACATTTGAAAAATAGAGCGTATTCAAGATTATTCAAAATTGATATGTTTGCATGCTTGTTAAGCTTTTATATACATTAGCTCTCACCTGAAATGATTAAGACCAAATCACCGTTCTTATGGGTAAACATAACGATTTTATAATTACATTAATTTAGCAGACGACGGAAACGGCGTTTAAGCACAAAAAACGCACGCCGTAGGCATGTTTCCCACGGCATGCACTGTTTGACCGGTCTGTGACCTTTGTAGTTTTAATATCAATGAGTACGAGTCTATGATAAATTTATATATTTATGCAATATACATATTTGTTGATTAAAGTTATGGAAAACTTAAAAGTTAGCCTACAAATTACCTGGATGTCTTTAACCTCTTATTAACGTCCCTATCTGTTTCATGAGTATGTTATTTTATGTGTAAATTGTAGCTCTATTCTTCCAATGGCCTAGACTATCATTTGAGAGCAAATTGAAAAAATTTCCTATATTGTGAAAATGTGCCAGTACCGCTTTAAGGGAAAATGTGGAAGTAGTACCTTCTCCGGGGTTAATGCATGTCATCGAAGTCGAGGGGTGGCCTCCCCTTGGTTATCCGCGTTACAGACGAGGGTTAATTGGTCACTACCTTAAAGAATGTAGTTTTTCCTCCAATCCATATTTTTACAGATTTCAAGGTAATGACCGTTATCGATTCCAGAGATTGTCAGCTAGTGTCAGACAGAATAAATAAATACAAAAAGATGTCCAAGCATAAAATTAAACCAATGAAATTATTTATTTTTACCTGTATAGAATCGTCTTGAAATGCCGCCACAGCTTCTTCTGCAGTCTGGTGTTTCAACGCATTTGGAAATTTAGTATGATGGAAACCGAGACTTTGACACAACGGAACTGTAACCTTCTCACACGGTAGATTGTCTCCAAAAATACCTCGTGAGAATGTAAATTAATATTAACGATAATGCTATAATATTTACTTAGACGCTAAAGCCTATTCATGGAGAACTTTACAAGAGCGATTTTATGTGTCAAATGCTAGTTTAAATATCCTAGTAAAAATCAAGACAAATTCAAAGTTGCTCGTGATTTTAATTTGCTCTAGGTATTTGTTTTTCTCATCTGTCCTTATGTTAGGGCTATATTTTTTTTCGTAAGGTTTCGGCTCAAGGGTATACTCTCGTTGACATTATTTTGGAATCATATTTTTACTACATGTATTTAACATTTCTACTAAAAGGCGACTGTACTGGAAGTTTTAAATTAAAACTCTCTGCAATACCTGCAGTTGTGAAAAAGCCATGAGGGACTCTTGCAAAATTGTTCCAGACGTTTCAACATTTACAAAGTAAAAAAGGAACAATTAATTTCAATGTTGCAACTTTTTATTTTGTTTCATAGTGAAAACAACATACATTTTAAAGGTTTAAAGGCTGACTCAGAGATTTCGAAATGTATATTTTTTGTGTAGTAATTAAAATAGTCATCTAGAACTAAAATGCTTAATTCCAAAGTTAGAGATGAATCGGATTTTCCGTTTTCATGCAGTAAACATTTATGCACAGTATAAAAGTGCCATAGGATACCGTGTATAACAAAAGATCCGGATCTGGAATTTTATAACAAAGTTGTGATATTCTATACGAAGGACTTCGATTTGAGCTTAGTTATTTCACACAATGATTAGTATATGTCCAAGCATTATGTATATTCAAAACCATGATTTGTTTGAAAATTGAGTGGGCCCTCATCGGGAAATCTCTGTGTCAGCCTTAAATGATTTCATTAGCATCTCACTCACTGTTGGTGGGCTCCCAACACCGTTTGTAATTGCCATCGTTGTCTGGAAACCTATCGCAATCCAACTCTGGAACAGGAGGCCAAGGTATATAATTGGCGCATTGAGATGATGCCTCCTCACAGATCCAACGACAAGGTGGAACCGGAACAGAGATGGAGTCAAGAACTTTGCATGGAGGTAAGTACAAGCTGCAGGCTAGCTCCTGTAATAACACCAAAGAACACATACGACTGTCAAGATTCTGGCAACCTCTCAGCCTTATTCTCTCACGGGCACTCTAATATTCCAAGATGCTTCCGAGCGCAAGAGGCTATGACAGGCTCATGCTGTCCCGAACCGTGTCGGTGTAGGTATTGTCTAATAAAATGTGGTGTGTGTGTGTGTGTGTGGATCACAATTTGGTAAATGTCTGACCTAAAATGACTAAAAATGACTCATTGCTTCTCCAATACCTTACATTCAATACTGAGTTTACACTTACAACTGAAACGTCAACAAATTGTTTGTAATGTTCTTTTTTCTGTCAATCTGTCTGTCTGTCTCTCTCTCTCTCTCTCTCTCTCTCATTTATGTATACTTACTCCAATTGGACACTGACTTTCTGGAACAGACGCCAGTATAGCGCCAAGGGTCGTCGCTACCTCTTCTTGTGTTTGGTGACCGAAGATGTTCGGCAACGTAGTTGTGTCGTATGTCAGATCCGAGCACATATTTAAATTCACGTCTGATATTTGTTCACACATTTTCGCTATATAAATTAAGGGAACAATATAAAATGAAAAATACAAATTACTTGGATAATGTTATTATATTTCTATTCTAAAACTATATGGTACTCACCTCCCAATGGTACTCACCTTGCAAGGTCGACCTATCGGTTGTTTCAACTCTGGCGATTGTTGTTGAATCTAAAAGAAAATATTCAAGAGTCATTATTAAATATCTTCCAGCTTCTATATGCTAACTTGCTGTCATCTGCTCAGATATTCAAAAAATTATTGAAAAAAAAAAATCATAATCAGCGTACTGTATATCAATAAATTCTGCCACATCTAGAGGGTTTTGGCACAAATTATGTTATAGTTCTTGATTTTTTAGCTACAATATTGGAACTGGAATGTACCATTTTCTATGTAATATATCTAATTGATCTAGGAAGGCGCGTCTGGTGAATTTCCAAAATATGCATTATGTAATACGGTTTGTGATGTTGTGTAGGCGAGTTCTACTTGGTCAATAGCGTATAGGAGGAGGAGGTATCAGTATTTAACGACAGATAACCAATATTATTGTGCCATATACAGAGTCCCAAAATAAATGCAATCCTCTCAGTTGGTACTATATAAATGCAATCCTCGCAGTTGGTACTATAATTTCAAAATTACTGAGAATTATTCAAATTTTATAACATATTATGAATGACGAACTTGTTTCGTACATCCTGTCCAATTTTTATCTGATACGATTCACTAGTTTTGAAAGGCAATTATGTAACCCGTTGTCAAATTATCCCATTCCAAGTTTTCGTTAGATCGTTGAAGCAGGTTCACCTTGAAAAGTTGAATAAAATGTCTTTTAACTACAAAAATGGTACTAATCCTATCTTTTTTTTTAAATGTTGAAATGTTGCGTGATATCTGTACGGCCTATCCTTTTCTCAACATACTGTTCAAATTTCATCTGATTGGCTTCACTGTTTTTAGAACCAAGGCGATTACGTAAGTAAGCCACAATTTAAGCCATTTCAAGTTTGACTGATGAATACACAATCAAGGCATGCTAAAGTATGCAGGTGCCTGTTTTTGTTTTTCTCCTGTTTCTTTCTTTATCCTTACTACTTAAGTTTGGTTCAAATAACCCAGTATAACCTTGTAAACTAAATATTTTAATATTAAAAACATTTAAAGACAACAAGTCTTTGACAAGTAAGGGAAATGGTCTCTGTTCACAATGACAAAGTTTTGACATTGTGTTTGATGTAACTCAAGTTTGGTTTTCAGTGGTTTGTTTGTGTTGTTTGTTATGTCTATCAAATGGTCCATATTATACCGTATTATATCTTAATGGTCTTCCACATCCATTTCATACCATTTCCATTTATTTGGTATTTAATCCCTGCGCTGCAATTTGCAATATTTACGTGGATTTGTCAGACACACTGAAGATAAAACATTTAAGTTTGGCCAAGTCGCTAAGTTACTATTCTCAATATGAGTAGAGCAAAACACCGTACAGACAATAAAAGACCGTGGATATAATAAAACAATAACGACAATATTTTAGTAATTTATTTTTTAAAAAACAGATAGGATTAGTACCAGGTGATTTTTGTAGTTGAAAGACATTTTATTCCACTTTTCAAGGTGAACCTGTTTCAAGGCAAACTTGGAATGGGGTAATTTGACATAATAGCCTTCGTTTTCAAAATCAGTAAACCGTATCAGACAAATATTGAACAGGATGTACGGAACAAGTTCGTCATTCAGAATCTATTATAAAATTTGAATAATTCTCAGTAATTTTCAAATTATAGCACCGACTGCGAGGATTGCATTTATTTTGGGACACCCTGTAGTGTCATGAAGATACTTTATTTCAATTCACTTTTATATCATTATACACTATTGCATCATACACACTTTAAGGAAGAACAGGGCCGCCGAGAGAAATTGGGGGCCCGGGGTGAACCTTGGAGTTAAGGGCCCCCTTTTACCAACTTCGTTTTCCAGAACCCCATAGGGGGATTTTATTGAAACGGCCCAGGGGGTGGGTGCGGGAGGGGGTGTACCCCTCGCGCGCGAAGCGCGGAAGCCCTTGCAATGTTCACTTTCCAAAACACATTTTTCTCATGAAAATTTGATAGAAACAAATAGAAATTTGTAAGTGTTTCACTTTTTAATGAGAGGTATGATAAAGGGTTTAAAAAGTAAAATATAGCTGATGGTTTTAGTTTTGTTTCAATTAAAAAATATGTAACGTGTTCATGGAGAGTTCATTTAGGCCTATGAAGCTGCCCGTGGTGGGTGCAGGCACGAAGCGCGGAACCCTTGCAATGTTCACTTTCCAAAACACACTTTCTCATGTATATTTGATAGAAACCATTTGAAATTGGTAAGTAGTTCAATTTATAATTCATGACCAACCATTTTATAAAACAAAATCTTAATTATTTTTGTGTAATTTCTCAAACCAATAGAGACCCTGCACTAAATTTATTAACCGCGCGTAGCGCGACAAACAATGGAAATTTGGTGGGTTATACGTACAGAGTATTTTCTCAACGCAAGTAGGTATCATTGTCGTAGGAGGGGGAAACGGACCCCTTGTATCGGATCCCGCCAATGCCCTCTCTCTTTCTCTTTCGCTGTCTCTCTCTCTCTCCAACCCTCTCTCTCACACTTTCTCTCCCTCTCTGACTTTTGTCACAACCGCGAGGGCTGAACTTATATTTTTACGGACCTCTAGCACTCCGGGCCCCCTAGGACCCCGGGCCCGGGGTCAATTACCCCCCTTTGACCCCCCCTCTCGGCGGTACTGAGGAAGAAAGCACAGTTTTAGAAACCGGAGGAAACCGGAGTACCCGGAGGAACCCCGCGAGGTCGAGTATGGACTGGAACCAAACGCACATGAACTTGCAAGCCCGACCGAGGGTCGAACCTGGGACCACAGTGGTTCGAAGCGAGGGAAGTCCCACTGCGCTAACCCCTCCACCGAGCATTGCAAGATCAGAACTGACCTTTGTCGCAAAAACAAAACACAGGAAGTAATTACTCGAGATCATTTACTGCTTAAAACATCGCACACTAGGAAAAAGATTATTGTCAAGTTACGCGGGAAAAGTAAGGAACCAGATCAGTTGTGATTACATCCTACGATGATAAAAGCTAAACTATAATTTTAATTCTGGATTTGCTCAACATAAAAAGAATTTACAATAACGCGTGGCAGTAGTTACCGTGAGCAGTAGGAATATCTGCCGCAGGTGCTACCGTAGTTATAGGAACCTGTTCATCAACGCCTGCAAGGGAAAATATTTGTGATTAAAGGAACAGTGAAAATAAATCCTAACGTTTAAAGCAAAATAGCCAGAAAAATGGAGTACAAACAAATCAAATTTGTCTTTGAATGTTTTTGTTTGTAGTCTTACAAGCGAATCTAAATCTTTGTCAAAAAGGAACATTTTCCATAAAAAAAGTGCTGAATGAAGTATTACGTGGTACCTGCTAGTGTCAAATTCACGAATGCTGCTGCAAACCCTCCGTCTGTGGTCTGATAGCCACATATCCATTGACCTTCCTCCGATGGAGAAACTTCATTTATTGTCAATGTCCATTCATTTTTGCTTAACTCTTCTTTCACTTGAAGCTGCACACAAAAGCATCATTTGCATTAAAAAAATCTGAGACGGTACGGCTGTGCCTGAATTATATACGATATATATTCGTGTGGATTCTATGGCAATTTTGGCTCCTGAAAAAGAATCTAGCAAGATTTTTCACTGAAGATAAAGTTTTGGGTTGGTTCCATGGATTTTAAGTTTTGTACATAAGGTCAATGGGATTTTGAGGTTAAATTAGTTATTTGCCAATATTTGCCACATACAAACTAATGACAACCATGTACATGTACATGTGCTAGGTGTATTGCCTCTCTTTGTAATACCATAGGTTTCCAAAATAACCAAGTTCATGATTGTCTATAATAAAGGAAAAATGTCTTTACCTTGCAGAGGGCGTGTAGTCACTCATTAGCACAGCTACAACTTTCACCTACTGGTTTAAATTATTTATAGAAACAGGAATACACCACTTTACACACAATGAGTTGTCTGCTACTATGTGACCCACTTATACAAAACCAGGAACAAGTCACAGTGACATATTCCTCATTTGATCAAAACCACTCAGATATGTCTAATCCCCAGTTCATTCATCTTTAACAACAAAAGCAAGTATGACTTTAGTTGCCTTTATATACACTAATCCCACTAGCCAAGTGGTAGATTTCAAGTCTGACAAAAACGCTGTATCCCACCATGGAGGTAGGAAGGAGAAAGCTCTTCCCTAATTGCATTACGCAACGCCAATTATCCCAATTATATCACTTAGCAACTCATTGTAAAAGCATAGACCAACAAAGGCCGCTTCTCGGCAGGGAGTACTCTTTCATGTTCCATGATCATCGCCGACAGAAGCTGGGCACGCTCAGCTGAACAAGATATGACCTGTGCGCAGAAAGGTATATCCCCGATGCGCAGTGGTTTGTTTACATTTGGTGTCGAAAACAAAGAGATTGAGTCGATTACAGCCGAAATTCTGAGTATTTCAGTCCAAAAAATCGGAGATAGCATGTTCCTAAGATTAGTTACATTGATTTTAGTTTTTGAAAACTTGGATGTTTTGAAACGCCGTATTTCTTAAAGTATGATATTTGGAGACGAAATCTAACTTGAATTGGGAAGAAAAATGCCGTATCTAAACAATGACACCAACCTTGACAGTGCCCGGAGTTGCCCGTTTTCTCAATTTGGTCCCGAAGTTTGTCATATTTACCACAGAATTGTAATGTTAGTTAAGCAGATAATGGTAAAAATTGTGCATTTTGTTATAAAAGCATCAAATTTGGCAG
>JAMKCH010086069.1:0-11963 GCA_023653785.1 Ophioderma brevispina
TGATTCGGCTTCCTTAACCAATCTACGGTAATTCTCATGGGCTTAATGCCCCTCTTACATGAACTTGTTGTTTATAACTTATTTCAATGAGATAAAAATATTAAGGTGTATGTATACCACATTGCAATGAATTCTGCCAAACTTCACTGATAATTTCTCATCTCAAACTTAACCAGGTGCTGAAGAAATCTTACTCCTTGCAAGGCGGAGAGACATCAGGAGGATATCGCTGGACACGGAAGACTACACGGACGTAGTCCTACCACTTCCAGACATCTTACATGCAATCGCTATTGACTACGATCCTGTAGATGGGTTCATCTACTGGACCGATGATGATGTGAAGGCAATTAGGAGGTCCAAACCTGATGGCTCAGGTAAGAGATTTTTCGAGGGTTTAGTGCAAGAAGGCCCCATCTGCAATAGCTGCCATTTGTCGGTTGTATTTTATTAAGAGTTACACCTGCTTAAATCTAACATGTGGCAGCTATTGCAGATGGGGCCTTTCTGTAGCTAAACCCTTGTTTTTGTTCTGAAATCAGCAGATTGAAAAACAAATGTTTTGTACTTTGTTAGTCTAACAAGATTTTGCCCCATTTGGATCAAACAGGATAAATAATGACCCCTCCCTCTTTGAGGTCCTGAACAGGGTTGTTACCTAATTTGCTGTTCCATCTGAATTCTATGCTCCCGCTGTTCTAGACCTAACCTAAATCCTCCATAAAGTGTGGTGCACAATTCTAGTGGAATAGCCCTTTGTGTTAAACATCACAAAGTATTTGACACTTTGGAGGAAGTCCTACATTTTCCCCAGGCTGATATGTAGGCTAATTGATACCAAGGGAAAAGAGACATTTGTAGCAGGGAAATCCCACAAGTATCATTAATAATGATGATTGAATATTGTCGTGTTCTGTGGTTTGGATGGGAGAGTGGAGTTGATGTCAAACGTGCTACTTGTGATTGGGAGGGAAAAGGAAAAACAATCAAGACCGGCTTTTGTTCAAAATTGAAAGGGGGAAATAATTTGAAAGTAATACTATCAAATCGTTATGATTTATAGAACTGATGGAATGGAACTAAAGGAATTGATAAGATATTCTTTTTCTGGTACCTGACAGAATTTACAATACTGTAACCAATATCCAATCACTGACATACCCAGGGCTAAGGGACCCCAGGTGTAGCACCCTTCAAAATTAGTGAGGACTCTAGGACTTGCACATGTAATGGCCTAACTGGCTGTTTTAATGACTGTCATTATATATATGTAGGCCTATTTTATCCATGTCGTTAGGCAGAATTCAATTCAAACCAAACTTTAGAAAAAAAGATTATTCATAAAAAGTACAGACCTAAAATTTTAAAATTAGTAAGTTGTAAAAACAGGTTGTATATAGGGGCCTAGATGAAAAACTAATTTTAGAAAACACCACCACTCTAGCTGACCTTGGACTGTCGGTTCGGAAAAGTTGTTAAAATAGTTTACACTGCTCCTAAATTATTTCAAAAAGTTAATTAAACCCAGGAATTAAACCAGACGTTTGAGCTTAAAGGGGGATGGACCGATCTAAGTAAGTTTTTCATCTTGATAATCTTCACCCCAAAACCCCATCTGCAAAGTTTTGCACCGATATTTCAACCCGTTTTGATGTGAGAGCTAAAAACGTGATTTTGCAATCCCCATAGAGTACTGTGTAAAATTAATATTGGTCGACCAAAACGGGGCACATTTTCACTCATAACATCCAAACCAAACATCCTTTAGCCCTAAGATTTCACAAGGGAAATGAGAAAAATAGTAGCTTCTGATACCAAAATTTTGACCACTTCCGGTAAAATCTGGGGTCCCTGGGAACGAGGCTATTAGCGATCAGGCCATGGACCTTTAACAATTTAAAGATGACAAATTGAGGCCTGACATGGAGCGTGGTAGATGTCTACATGGCTTGCACCCCACATCACCAGTCCCTTGCTTGTGCATTATCTACTTCAAGGCAGAACCAGTCACGTTTCACATGGGGAAACTCTGATTGGTCATGAAGCCCAATAGTCATTCTTATCTGTTTTTAAACACTTGTTATAATTGCATAGGAAATTAATTTCTCTAGTATAAGAAATATATTCTGATAGTCTTTGAAATCCCTCAATCAGGTGATTGTAGATCCAAGACTATTAATTACTCTATACCTGGGAACCTGGGCTAGAAGTAGCCCAGATTTACTTGCTTTCATTGATACTGATAGTGAAGCCGAATCATTGCTAAAGCTAGCGAGATATTGGTAATTATGGCCCGAACCTGCCCTTGATTTCTAGACATATCTTACCTCTAGGCTGTTTTTCAATGAAACTGTAATCCGATATCGGCTGGTCTGCCCACAAAAGTGTGTTGGCCGCATGTCACAACCGGACAATCTTTACTGCTGAAATCCTTGGTGTGCGAGGCCTAGGAAATTGCCAAGCACAGGTTCAGGTTAAGGGTTAATTAAAAATGGCCAAATCAATATTACTTTCATGCCATTACATTTTCTTCCGTTCCTTCTTGCAGAGAGCGAATACATTGTTACCTCAGATATTGACCATCCCGATGGCGTGGCTGTGGACTGGATTGGAAGAAACATCTACTGGACAACGACAGGTGCCGACAGAATAGAGGTCGCCAGACTGAACGGCTCATCACGCAAGATTCTCATATCGGACTATCTTGATGAACCAAGGGCTATAGCAGTAGACCCAGCTGCCGGGTGAGTAGTGTTCAAATTTATTGGATTTTCTGTTGGGGACAGGATAAATGCATACTTGCAAATTCTGTGCCCCTAAAATGTGCCTTTGCGGTCTAGTATACAAATATTGACTGCTATAAGGGGCACGGTTAAAATTATAGACCCGAGGTGATGTGAAAACCATGACTATGCCCGAAGCGAAGCTGAGGGCATAGTCATATGGTTTTCACATCACCGAGGGCCTATCATTTTAACTGTACCCCTGAATAATTAAGCAGTCAATATTTGTTTATATACCGAATATAGATTCTTCTCATCTGATTGGTTAACTTAAAAGATTTCCCGAACTGACATGGCCTACAATCTATTTACAATGCTTATCGTACAGGGGACGCGCACACACGCATGTTGAGACTGTCCCATTATTTTCCTGGCACAGTCGATTGCCATGCCCCGGGCACAGTTAATCAAGACGTCATCTTGATAGAAAAAAGGGGCCCAGCTATTTAAATGACTCTACTTTTAACCAATCAGCTGAGAGGAATCTATATATGAGGTATATAATTCAAAATTCAAAATGTGAGTTTAAGCTCTTCTATTTAGAGAAAGGTCTTAGAGTGGAAGCTAGCAGACATTTGAGGGATTAAATCTGTAGACAGCCTGAGAGAGCCCCCAGAATGTGATTCTACAAATGGTGCCATAACCCCAACCCTGACGTCGGTTTCTAGCCTATCTCCCGGGAGGAACTGAAGGAGTGAGGGAAGAGGGGAACAAGAAAAGTCGCAAATTCGGGTGGGATTCGAACCTTCGGGCCCCAGCCCCATGACCCGGGATAGCACGCTACGGCGGTATTGCTGGCCTGGCCAGTGATTTCGTGCCCATATGAGTCTTGGTTTGATGACGTCATCGCTACTTTCTGGACTTAGTGCATTTTTCTCAATTAACACAGTCAGTTTTGGTGAGATTTAGCTGTGCTAGGGTTAAGGAAAGAAAGTCTTTACAGGGATTACACAGGGGTCAAATTGTTAAATTGATGCAATCATTGTGAAGTATATTATGTTTTTCTTATCAAAAGTATTACAAAGGTATAGTTTGTACTATCTACAGACTAAATTATAAGAGTTAGAGGCTAAAACCAAAAATCAATAAAAAGGGTCAATTTTATTTTTAAAGTTCTGATTTGGATAAAAAGAAGTGCAAATTATTGTTGGAGCTTGTGGGATTATAATAAGGAATAATTTTGACTAGCTCCTTTAATATCGGCAAAAAGGTCAAGTTCTAGTCTCGGAAAGTATTCCCTACAAACAGTTCAGAATATAAGTCAGGGGATGAGACTCGTTAATGAATATTGCTACTTTAAGGTAAAAGGAAATATTTTTTTTTTGATACCATGACTTGAACATTCTAGCAAACTCAAAATTTGATATTGGTTATTATATTACCCTTGTTTTATACAGTTACATGTACTGGACCGACTGGGGACACCTTCCCAAGATAGAACGGGCAACCCTGGATGGCACAAGTCGTACCGTACTCATCAATACCTCCCTTACATGGCCAAATGGACTAGCTCTTGACTTTGAAAACAGAAAGATCTACTGGGGCGATGGAAAAGAAGACAGGATTGAAATGGCTGATATGGACGGGCGCAATCGCCGAGTTCTAGTCTCGGAGAGTATTCCTCATATTTTTGGCTTCACGTTACTTGGTAGGTTCCGGTTCCTACGGAAACCGTTGTGATGTTGATATTCCAAATTTGTGTTTAACAAATTGCTGAACTCATTTCTTGTTTGTTAATGCATGTCAATTTGGGATTTGAGTTGTAGTTAGTACATGTTGCAATATTATTACCTGTAAGAAGATGAAAAGTGCATTTCATGATACCTTCATTTTTGTTTGATTCACTAGATTTCTCAAGTAAATGTTATTTTCAAAAGTTGAGTTGATTCTGTTGCTTTTCGATGCTACAAGCAAATGTTCATATCACACTGATCCATAGGTCGCTGTGTTGTAATTTCTGTTCGTTTACTGACACTGACCTAACACTAGAATTGTTTGGACTCACGGCAGTTGTCATTATTATATCTTCTCCACACAGGTGACTATGTCTACTGGACAGACTGGCAGAGGCGGACAATAGAGCGAGTGAACAAGAACACCGGTCTGGAGAGACAGATCATCCGGGAACAACTGCCGGACTTAATGGGACTCAAAGCTGTCAATGTCAAGAAAATTGTTGGTAAGGCAAAAAAAATTGTTTGCCGTAAACCAATTGACCCTAGAAAAAACTGCTGAATCAAAATTTAAAAAAAAAAATTTTAAATGCAAATTAACACAAACTAAACAGAAAAAAATAAATCTGAAAACTAATTATTTTTATTTACAATTTCAAAGCAAAAAAAGTGTTTTTACCAACCCAAAAATAAAAAACATCAAAACAAGCCAACAAAAAACTGCAACAAGTAAATTAAAAAGATCTTTGCTATGAAAACATTGAAAAAATCTATAAACATTAGTATGTTGTATTCATTTTAGAGTAAAACAGAGTGAAGTTCATCTGAATGAAAAAAAAATCTGACTGACGGTAATATTTTTCCTTTGTTACGACAAACAAACATTTTTTTTAGGCCTAAGGAGATTGTAGTCACAGCATGCTTGGGACTTAATATCTGCATGGTACACTCTGAATAGATACTACTGAGGCAGAGGTAGATAATTGACACACATGTGTGCACACGCACATGCACTCAATGTACTCAAACTTGCACACGCTTACACATGTACACACATACATGCTTAAACATGCTTACACATTTACACACATACATGCTTACACACAGGCACACATACACACAAATATATTGTGTATCCACACAAAATTATTTTGTATGGAATTCGCTCTTTTGGTGTTATATGCCTTGTTTAAGCTCATGCTTACTCTTTATAACCAACTTTTTCTCACTCTACCCATAGGTGATAATCCTTGCAAGTATAACAATGGAGGCTGTAGCCACCTCTGCCTCTACCGCCCTCAAGGTCACATCTGCTCCTGCCCGATGGGATTGGAACTACTCGCCGACCAGCGCACATGCATCGTACCCGAAGCCTTCCTGCTCTTCTCACTAGCCAGTGGAATTTGGAGGATATCACTGGAGACGAGTCACAACAACAACGAGATACCATTGACCGGGATCAAGGAAGCAACTGCATTGGACTTCAATGATGGAATGGTGTACTGGAGTGACACATCTCTGAAGGTACTTTTTGAGGGGCGAATTTCTTACTTTGTTCCCTGATGCCTAAAAAAGCCTCAAGAAATGAAAAAAATGTACTCTATTGCTTTTATCCTTGAGTCAGTGACGTCAGTGTGTAATGCAATAGTCGCAGCATTACTAATTAGATTGCGAGTGTTGATCCAAAGCATTGACGTACGCAGGTATGAGGGAGCACATTACGAAATCCCTCCACCATGGAAAGTGCAACACCGCTATACTTCGTCTGGCCTGAACTAATGAGTGACGACAGAGCTTTCAGGCAGTCTTAAACTTGTAATCGTGAGTGTACAAAGTCGGCATGCGCGATATGCATGCATAATAGCTGCGCTAAAGCTATGACATCACTCCTTAGTTCAGGCCAGACGGAGTATATAGTTCCTATAAAACTGAAATTTGAGCGTAATTTGTGCAGTTTTGGGGGATATTTGTCCTAGAGATTTGCTTTTGGTATCATTCATGTGCGTATTCATTCATATTTAACTTATATTTAAAAAATGGATGACAAACCGTCTTGGCGGTATGATCCGGCGCCATGTGAACAGGGTGTAATTTTCAAATCTAATATGCAAAAAACTGACGTTGTCAATCTAGGTTCAAAAGAAGATATTTTGAAGACCATGAATTCAAAATTCTCTCCTGCAAATTTCATTGCTCTAGGTAAGGCAGGGGCAAAGATATGACCGATGCAACAGAGTGCACAAAGCATGTGTTTCAATAGGCAGACCATTATGTACTGTGCCCCCATAAAGGTGGTGTGAAAATATACACGCAAAACAACTGTGTGAAAGTGTTGATGTCACTAACTCAGGGAAGGTAAATGGAGTATAAATAGCAACTGTAGTGGTTCCTAGAAAAAGTAAGAGTTTTTGTTGGGTGACTTGTACAAAGAAGTCCATACATACCATAGAGATGGATTAATAAAAGGCTAGAGGTCATCCGGCCCTCTAGATTCAACAAACTCACTGGCGGACGCTTAAATGTTACCGCCCAAGCCCATCACACATATACCTTACAGCATGGAAAAAAGCACGCACTTGTTATTTCGCCAGGGGACCCTCTGTTATAAAATGACCCTTATACATCCAAAAACATCATATGTATGTTTGTGAAAGTTTATCGTCGCAAAGATCGGGCATGATGTGTTTTACAAATTTTCAAAATGGCTTCCAAAATAGTTCCCAGTTCTAATTTTTTTTATCGATATGGAGCTTTGACCTCGGTAGGTGCGAAAACGGCGTCTGCCTACTCGGTTGTTTGTATTATTGGTAACCAGTGAAAATACGCATGTTTGTGTCCATTCTAAAGAATTAATCGGGACAGTCCAGAGGCCTTGATGCACACAGCTTTAATTTGTCCTTTCTTGCAGACTATCAGCAAAGCCTACATGAACGGCACAGGTGTCGAGAACGTCATAGAATTTGGCTTGCAGTACCCAGAAGGCATTGCTGTTGACTGGGTTGCGCATAACATCTACTTCTCTGACACGGGCACTAACAGGATCGAGGTTGCAAGACTGGATGGTTCAGCCAGACGAGTCATTGTGTGGCAGAACGTCATAGATCCAAGATCAATCGCGATTGACCCGGCAGAGGGGTGAGTATTTTTCTGGGAGGAGGGTGGAAAAAGATTATCAAACTGTAGTGTAAATAAGTATTGTGATGTTGTATAAACTAACAAGTTATCCAGATTTGTTTGAATGTTTACACAAAAAAATATACAGAAATATTCACTTATTTTTGCATTCCTAGATTTTTTTCAAAGCCTTGTCTAGGTGTGACCGATTTCTCAAACATTTTCAACTTCGCAACCCTTTACGATGAAGTGCCTGTATCTTGTAATTTTTAGGTTCCTGTACTTCTCTGACTGGGGCGGTCAAACCACCATTGAACGTGCTTACATGGATGGGTCACATCGAAAAATTCTTATCGACATGCCTGGCCGTGCCAACGGACTGACCATTGACTACGGTGAGAGGAGGCTATACTGGACTGCAGTTGATACCCGCAGTATTGAGTCATCAGATTTAATTGGTAAGGTTTTTACATAAGGTTACAAATATTTTTCTCCACCAACCAACCAAAAACTTTTGTTTTCAAGCACTTTGGTCAGGAAGCATTTCTCCCTCCTTTTTTCCTCTTCCTCCTCTTCCTTCTCTTTACCTTCCTGTTTCACTTTACCTCCTCTTCCCTTTCCGTTTGATTCTGCTTTCCTTTTCCTTCCTCTATTTCCCCTTTCCTCCTTTCTCTTCTCTGCTTCCCTCTCTCTTCTTTGCTTCCCTCCCGCTTCCTTTTCGTCCCTTCTTTCCCACTTTCCCATCTTCTGTTCTTCCTCTTTTATTTCCCCTCTTCTCCTCCTCCTCTTACCCTCTCCCTTCTTCTGTTCTTCCTCCTCCCTCTCTTTAATTTCCCCTCTTTCCCTCTCCCTCTTATATTCCCATTGCCTCAATCTCCTTACTTGTTCTTCTTAAGGCTCATTCTTCTGGTTCATGCTTCCTCCCCTTTAAGCCTCTCTTCGCTCTCTCTCTCAAAGAATCACTATTGCAAAAATTAATGTGTAAACACACACACATACACACAGATTTTCACACACACACACATACCGACAACAGCTATATTGTGGGTGTATTTGTGGTTGTGCATTGTGGGGGTATAAAATTTATATATCAATGCATTGTGGGAATGTGACTTTTAGTATAGCATTGCATTATGGGAGTGTAGACCATTGAAATAGTGTGTGTGTGTGTCTGTGGGGGTATGTGCACCCCAATACATAACACACATTAACATACAGAAACATAGAGGGGGTATTTTTCTTTCACATTTTTTTAAGCTCACAATGTCATTTTAGACCAAAACACTTCACTGTGGGGGGACCCCCACTATGCAAAATATGCCCACAATGTAACTCTGTACTTCCAAATATCCCCACAATGTATCTCTGGAAAGTTCACACACGGACACAAACACACACACACACATCGATGTTATCATCTTTTCTCCATGTTGCCCATTAGGAACCTCCAAGCGTCAAATCATAGCCAACGAATTAGAACACCCATTCAGCCTGACCCAGTATGGCGATTACATCTACTTTGCGGATTGGCAGACCAGCTCGATAGACCGTCTCAACAAAACCAGCGGAGCCAATAGGACCAGGATACAGAACGATGTCGATTATGTGATGGACATTCTGGTCATGCATTCGTCAAGGCAGGAAGGTGAGCTGGAGGTTTATTAAACCATGTTAAATATTTAATTTAACCCAGTTAAGCTGTAAATATTTGATTTAACCCAGTTAAGCTGTGAGAATGTCATAGTTTAGGTGTGACTGCTAACCAGGTTCAAGTGGGTGAAGTTGTTAACTTAACAAAAATTTATTAACACAAATGGCTACTAAAATCCTTAGTTGGAATTAAAACCTAATCAGTGTTTTATCTTAAGGCTAACAACAGAGGGTGTTTTGAATCAATCCCATAATACATTGCAATGTGCATATACTATACTGTACCAAATACATGTCAGTACTTAGGGATAAAAGTATTCAAGAAGTTTAAGAACCACAAGATATTTCATGATCATGCTAAAAATCCCTAAGTACTAGTGCATTATGGGCTAAATGAGTGTAAAAGACAGGATTTTTATGTGTTAAGAATGGGACTTTTGTTGGATCGCATTCATGACCTTATTGAGGTGAAATTTCCCAAAACTGGTGCATTGTGGGATTGACTCAAAACACCTTCTGGGCTAACAACATGATGGAACAGATGTTGAAAAAATGTTTGTGTGTTGAGCTTAAGTCAATATAAAGCGGTCTGTAACTTTCCTTAAATTTAAATTTAGTCATAATGGTTTAAAAGTGAAATGAGGTGTGCATTACAAGGGTTTAAAGTAGCACAGATTATAATTTCTACAATAATCAACCAATACAAAATTATAAAGTAAATTTCTTACTCTCCCCAAAATATCACCGGTTTTGGTGCTGGAGTTAATTCTGGAGAGATGCAAGCTTAGATAAATTAAATTGACATGATGTAGCTTGATAAGGTCACAACGCTGGGATTTTAATATAACATTAATATTTCAATATTTATTGTAATATGTAATTGGGAGCTAAAGGCAATTTAATCTATTTTTATCCAAATTGATGGTGGATGCATAATAATCGGTGTCGGAGCAATTTTCAAAAGTAAAACGCTTGCAATGTAATTCACAAGTGCGGTTTTAATTTAACACGAAAATAACGAATTGTCGAAATAAAAGCCTTCCAAAATCAGCCGACCCTGATATCTGTCCATCCTAACAAGACATTAACAAGATTAAATCTATGTTAATGCCCTGCCATGTCTGGGGCAGTAGCACACTGAGTGGTTAGAGGCTTAGCACCTTACTCGGGCAGGTTTTGACATGCACGGTAGTGGTATCTGGTGGATGGCCACTGACCTAAGACTTTGAATGTCAGTGCTTATTTGTAGGATGTGGAATGGGTTATTTTGTCATTGGCAAAAGTAAACCCAGGAATATCTTGTCGTGTAAATGCACGGAGGTCGTAAGTGTAATAGCTACCATGTGATACATCTGTGTGCTGCCATATATTAGGATATCTCAATTTACCTTGAGTCAGTGGCTGGCTCTTTAAGAGCCACTGATCAAAGACTTCTGACAATTTTTTGACAAATGGCAGCTATTGCACTTAGGAACTTCTACTCCCATGACAATCTGTCATCTGTGTAAGTTTCACTTTATTCTCAATTCCCAGGCACAGTTCAGTAAACCTCCATTCATTAGTGCATGTACGAAATATACCCTCTGCTTTTTGAGGATGGTATATGATACTCAGAAGGCCAGGGTCATTTATGTTAATTAATATACATATATAACTCACTGAACTGTGTCCTTGGGGGATGAGAATGTTGCAGTTCATAGTGTGTATGATATAAGCAGGAAAATTGGTATAGATTATTGAAGACACATTGCATTACCACCAGATGTAGTTGCGCCACCCTTTCAATGTTTTCAATTCTTGTGCAGATTTTCAAGGATCTCTAATCCTGAATTGACTCTAATCTGTGCTCAAGGTCCATGGTCAAAATCCCAGTACAGCAAATAACTTACTTTAACTCTGTTTAAACTGTGTTGATATAGTTTTAATATGGAAATTAGACATGCTTCAACTGGTTTTGGCTATTTTGAACTGGGTTAAGAGGGTGTTTGACTGGGTTCATCTGGTTTAGATAACCTAGTTGAAAACTCGGCTTAATACAGTTGATTTAATATATGAAATTGGGCACGGTTCAACAGGAATTCAGACAAGCAACTCTAAACTGTAGTCCTAACGCCATCCCCTAACTCTAACCCCCTACCCCTTAACCCCTTTCTTCTTACCCCTAGCATAATTGACCCAACTCTCAAATTGGCAGATGAAACAAATTTGAACAGCCTAAGTGCAAATGGGTACATATTCTCAAGTTTTCAATGCCACGTACATTAACCCGGATTTTTCAAGGATACACAAACCCGATCAGTCCCCACCTAGTCCGCACCGATCAATTACCCATTTTCCATTTTGGAACAAGATTCACAGGCACCGAACTGGGGCAGAAACTTGTTCTAAATAAGTAACTTGATTTTAAGTAGAATGAGGTAGTAGATTGCGTGTCGATATAAATGTCAAAGTCGTCAATTGACATCCATAATCTCACGGTAGTGCACATGGCCCTGCGCATGTGCTAATTGGATTAACAGTGCAAGATAGCTTTATGTATACAACCGAGTGGGTCTTGTAGAGTAGTTTCTCACTATGAGCTAGTAAAATCTCAATTCCCTTGGCACAGTTCAGTAGCTTTCATTCACCAATGTATTTAGAAAATACACCCCTGGTTTTTGGGTATGATATATGATACCCAAATCACACAAGCTCAGTTCATGTCAATGTATGTACAAGTACAACCCACTGAACTCTGTCCTTG
>JAMKCH010086069.1:11983-25106 GCA_023653785.1 Ophioderma brevispina
GGGATTTTAATATAACATTAATATTTCAATATTTATTGTAATATGTAATTGGGAGCTAAAGGCAATTTAATCTATTTTTATCCAAATTGATGGTGGATGCATAATAATCGGTGTCGGAGCAATTTTTCAAAAGTAAAACGCTTGTAATGTAATTCACAAGTGCGGTTTTAATTTAACACGAAAATAACGAATTGTCGAAATAAAAGCCTTCCGAAATCAGCCGACCCTGATATCTGTCCATCCTAACAAGACATTAACAAGATTAAATCTATGTTAATGCCCTGCCATGTCTGGGGCAGTAGCACACTGAGTGGTTAGAGGCTTAGCACCTTACTCGGGCAGGTTTTGACATGCACGGTAGTGGTATCTGGTTGATGGCCACTGACCTAAGACTTTGAATGTCAGTGCTTATTTGTAGGATGTGGAATGGGTTATTTTGTCATTGGCAAAAGTAAACCCAGGAATATCTTGTGTAAATGCACGGAGGTTGTAAGTGTAATAGCTGCCATGTGATACATCTTTGTGCTGCCATATATTAGGATAACTCAATTTATCTTTACTTGAGTCAATGGCTGGCACTTTAAGAGCCTCTGACCAAAGACTCTTTTGACAATTTTTTGACAAATGGCAGCTATTGCATTAGGAACTTTACTCCTATGACAATCTGTCATTTGTGTTAAGTTTCACTTTAGTATCATTCCCAGGCACAGTTCAGTAAACCTCCATTCATTAGTGCATGTACGAAATATACCCTCTGCTTTTTGAGGATGGTATATGATACTCAGAAGGCCAAGGTCATTTTATGTTAATTCATATAATGTATAGTTCACTGAACTGTGTCCTTGGGGGATGAGAATGTTGTAGTTCATATTGTGTGCTTAGTAATGATATAAGCAGGAAAGTTTGTATAGATTATTGAAGACATAATGCATTACCACCAGATGTAGTTGCACCACCTTATCAATGCTTTCAATTGAGCAGATTTACAAGGATCTCTAATGCCAAACTGACTTTAACTGTGTTTAAACTGTGTTGATGTAGTTTTAATATGGAAATTAGACATGCTTAAACTGGTTTCAGCTATTTTAAACTGGGTTAAGAAGATACAGCCCAAATGCAGTGCAAACGAGTACATATAACACAAGTTTTCAATGCCATGTACGTAAACCCGGATTTTTCAAGGATACACAAAGCTGATCAGTCCCCATCTAGTCCACACCTATCAATTACCCGTCTTCCATTTTGGAACCAGATTCACAGGCACCGAACTGGGGCAGAAACTTGTTCTAATAAAGTAACTTGATTTTAAGTGGAATGAGGTAGTAGATTGCGTGTCGATATAAATGTCAAAGTCGTCAATTGACATCCATAATCTCACGGTAGTGCACATGGCCCTGCGCATGTGCTAATTGGATTAACAGTGCAAGATAGCTTTATGTATACAGCCGAGTATGTCTTTTAGAGTAGTTTCTCACTATGAGCTAGTAAAATCTCAATTCCCTTGGCACAGTTCAGTAGATTTCATTCACCAATGTATTTAGAAAATACACCCCTGGTTTTTGGGTATGATATATGATACCCAAATCACACAAGCTCAGTTCATGTCAATGTATGTACAAGTACAACCCACTGAACTCTGTCCTTGGTGGATGAGCATATTGTAACTCATAGTTTCTATGATTGCATCTGGAAAAGACACTCTGCCTCAAGACTAAGAGAGCAATACACATTTCGTCTTGTGAGTGCAAGAAGGTCGTAAGTGCAATAGCTGCCATATGATACATCTGTGTGCTGCCATCTATAAAGATAATTCATTTTATATTTCCTTGAGTCAGTGACTCTTGAAATGGTTTTTCAGGCGACTGGTTGCCTGAAGAACCATTTCAAGAGCCACTGACCAAAGATTTAGCATGATAGTATGCTTGATGGGAATTTCTGACAAATGACAGCTATTGCACCTATGACTTTGTTGCATTCACGTGATGGTTTGTCTTAGTTGAAACAGTATCTTATCATCCCTGTTTAAAAAGAAGTTTTTCTGTGTGTGACTTTTGTGACTTTTGGAATATACAAGTGTAGTTTGTTGTGTTCAAAGTGCTATTTAATAGCCAAACCCTACCTTGATCTGCAATAAATCTCTGTGAGCTTTGTCTGACTGAATGGTGGGTGACCCAATTGACAACCCCCCCCCTTCTCCATCAAAATTGAGATTTTCGGTATCAGAAGAAAGTTAATATTTTTCCTCATTACCCTGGTGAAATTGTAGGCCCAGAAAATGTTTCCTTTTGATGTTATCAACAAATATGTCTCCAAATGTGGTTCACCACATTAGTTAACACACACTGTCGTATGGGCCAAATTAGTACACATTTTGGCTTCTATCCAAACTGCTGGACTGATTTAACTCAAAATGGGTAATCACAGGTTTTATGTGATACACTTCCATGTGAGGGCAAAAACGACATATGGAAAATTGAACCATGATTGGGACACCCACCTGTAACTGATAATCAAAATGAAGTTGTTTTTTTTTTTGGGGGGGGGGGCTTTCTGAATATAAAAGTGTAGTCTGTTGTGTTCAAACTGCTATTTAATAGAGCTTTTCTGTAAGTTTGTATGTCCAAGTGACTGAAGATGGCTTCTCAATAATGAAAAACATTTACCTACTGGTAGGCGTGTGGGTTCATTTTGATGCATTTTCATGCTTTTTTGCCAAATAGGGTATTAAAATTGTACTGTTTTACAAAAATTGGGTAATTGTAGTAAATATTTTGACATAAGCAACTCAGATCAGTGACCTAAGTAAGACTAGGCATGTTTGAACTCATTTGGATGCATTTTGTAAGATGGTTACAAATATGATAATGAAAATATAGAATTTTGATAAAAAAATAAATGTGCATATCTTTTCTTATACAAAATGTGTGAACATAATAAGCATGTACAGTTCTATATTTGTCTAGTTTTTATGAAAATAGCCAACTAAGTCAGTGACCCGAGGTAAGGGATGTTTTTGGAGTTCATTTGTGTGCCTTTTGTAATCTGATTACAATTAGGAGAATGAAAATGTAGAATTACAAATTTTGGAAAAATGTGTCCCTTTTGAGCTTTGGGCAACAACCGTTAATGTCTTCCCTCATGTAAAATGTTAATAATTGGATGAAATAACATTTATGGTTGTCACACACACACACTGAAAGTCATTCCTAATGTAACACTCCAAATCTGCAGTTTTTGTCAACGTGGAAATGTTTCTTATGGAATTACGAGGCGAGTAATCTGGAAAATGCGATAAAGGGATGTAGAGTCAATTAAGGAGGGGCTGTGCACTTAGTAAGGTGTGAAGCACCCTTCAATTGACATCATGATGTACTTAGAAGTGTGTTTTTACAATTCGATGGGCACGCCACTCGGTTTAACGGAGCAGTTGTAGAGCGCGACCGTTAATTCTCGAGACAGTTCACACTTTTCTGTCCATTTGGATGTGGCACCTGATCAGGTTATGGTGTACATGTGTGCTTTTTTGGTTCGTACGGGAGAAGAATTTCTGTGGGGATGAGAATTAATGTCAAGTCGTAGATAAAAGAGATTACTATTTGGAACCAATCAGGCCTTGTCCGTGTGTAGGGCTTGTAGTGTGTTGCGCTATACTCTGGGACAAACCTTTTGACGAGCGCGTACTTCCTGGTTCTCTATGCATTTATTGTGGAAAAAAACGCACTTGCTTCTGATTGGCCACCAAAGCGATCTGCTGTTGCTGAGTCACCGACCATAGCTCCGCCCCCTTTACAACCAGGAAGTACGTGCTCGTCAAAGGGTTTGTCCCCGAGTGAAGCATACCAAGCACCGGCCCATGATTGGGCACCAGTGCACCTTGACAGCAGTCGCTGATGCCGAGTGCATAATTTGTTGAGCCCTGGCCCCGGAAGAGTTACAACAAGCGGACTTGGCTTTAAATGAATTGTGGTTTAGATTTTAGTTGTCCTTGGTGAGATCATTTGTTGAAATTGTCTTATGGTACAATCTTTCAGTGCCAGAATTTAACTCAGAAGGCTGCATTTGACCTCAACGCAGAAGTGCATTCTGATTGGTTGTATTACTGGACCTTTGAGAATCCAAATACTCTCTCGTAGCTCTTCACAAAATTCTACCCAGGATCACATGACCTTATTGAATTGAAATTTCCCAAAACTGGTGCATTGTGGGATGGAATCACTGCACCCTCTGTAACTTCACCGGTATGTTTATACAGGCAATTCTTAATTTGGCTTTTGATAGAAAGGCTTAAATGACTACTAAATTTTTAACCAAAAATCTTTTTTCTTGCATCCAGGCTGGAATAAATGTGCAATCAACAATGGTGGTTGCGAGCATCTCTGCCTGTCTCATCCCAACAGTACTACCGGCGACTGGGGCTATGTCTGTGGCTGCCCCACGCACTACATCCTCAATCCAGACGGTAAAACATGTACAGGTAAGTGATCAACTAATGCAGGCATCAATAGAAACCTTGGTCCCACCCTCTTCCATCCTTCACCTTTGTTTGCCTTATTAGCTGTTAATTTTAAAACCCAGGGTTAAACTAGGGTTAGTCCTTACTGAATGGACATTTTTTGTGGGCCGCCAGCTATAGCTGGAGGACCACTTGGCAATCTGTTGTGCGTGTGTATTCTTGACGGGATTCTAATCTTGAAACCCAGGGTTAAACCAGGATTAGTCCTTCATCAGTGAACCTTTTTTCTTTCAACATATGTAACAGGTTGTTAGTTAAACCAAAGTTTTAAATCCGGTTTTGTCCCCGCCAACAGGGGTGGCAGGATACACCTCACTCACCAATACTGCTGTGTGAGGATTTATTGGAGCAAAAGATAATTGACCGGTTGATAGGTTACAATGAATTTTTCTAACTATTAGGCCAAGAAAAAAATAAGTTTGTCCCAGAAGACTGTGCCTTTCTTTTAAATTTTTTTTAGCATATTATTTTTGTTTTTACTCACTTGAAATTTTTTTCTTTAAAAATCAGGAAAAAAAGGAAAATTCGGCTGTGAAGTGGGCGAAAATTTTTAAAAATGTGGGTCAAAATTGAAAACAAAAATCCAGCATTTCGCATTAGCATTTTTACAAAAAAAAGTTTTTTTTAGAGTATGTTGAAAAAATGTCTATTCTTGAAGGACTAACTCTGGTTTAAAGCCATAATCTTACATTTAAGAGCAAAATCGAAGAAATACACAGCACTACAACCTATGATACAATTATGGCTCATTAAAGGACAAGGCCTTATGAGTACCCAATCAAAATAAAATGTGCTTATATGTCTCTATCAAAACAAATGTGCTTCTATGTCTCTATCGAAACAAAATGTGCTTCTAGTCTCTATCAAAACAAAATGTGCTTCTATGTCTCTATCGAAACAAAATGTGCTTCTAGTCTCTATCAAAACAAAATGTGCTTCTAGTCTCTATCAAAACAAAATGTGCTTCTATGTCTCTATCAAAACAAAATTGCTTCTATGTCTCTATCAAAACAAAATGTGCTTCTATTTCTCTATCGAAACAAAATGTGCTTCTATGTCTCATCAAAACAAAATGTGCTTCTATGTCTCTATCAAAACAAATGTGCTTCTATGTCTCTATCAAAACAAAATGTGCTTCTATGTCTCGATCAAAAACAAATGTGCTTCTATGTCTCTATCAAAACAAAATGTGCTTCTATGTCTCTATCAAAACAAAATGTGCTACTATGTCTCTGTGTAAACCGCACCACATTCTTACAGTAGTAGTAGTAAAACCAACGTTTAATCGGTTGGTCCCCCGCAACAGGGTGGACGGATTCACCTCATATTCGTAGCAATCGCCCTTACTCCCTCCTTCCACTTCACCCGATTCAATGCATCCCCCATCCTCAAACACCAACCCCTCCTACTCTCCTCCTCATTGTTCTCATGTCCTCTTTGGTCGGACCCCTCTCTTCCTCAAACCCCCACCTCAAACTCAAAAGCCCTTTTAAAACATGCTCCTCATCCTTCCTCAGCACGTGCCCATACCATCTTACACCATTCGCCTCGCCAGTCGGTCAGCCGCCTCTTCCAAACCCAACATCTGCATCAAATCTCAGTCTTCTTCCTATCCATCATGGCCACACCAAACATTGCTCTCACCATTTTTTCTCTTACAGTATCTTTGATTTGTTTATTACATGATAATCTGCCAAGGACCAATTAAAATAGTGCGTAAATGCTGATAGATAGGCAGGTAGTGCCAGGAGATTAATCACTTTAATCTCAATTCCCAGGCACAGTTCAGTAAACCTCCATTCATTAGTGCATGTACGAAATATAGCTTCTGCTTTTTGGGGATGGTTTTTTAGGTCGCCATTTTGGCCTCCCCGGATGAATCAAAGCATAGAAGTTCTTAACAGTAGTAATCTGCGCTATCTCCCATTTTCTTTATAACATGAAAACAATTATAACATGAAAACAATTATACTTCATAAAGAGAAAGTGAAACCTGCTTAGAAATGATACCTTCTCCAAAATGTTTTTTTTTTCCAGCACCTGAAAACTTTCTCCTCTTCAGCCGACGCAACTCGGTCAACCGCATGACTGTCGATGTGGAAGAGAGCCCTGACGTCATGCTACCGATTCATACCATACGGACCATCAAAGCCATAGAGTATGATCCCGTATACAAAACAATTGTACTGGATTGACGGTAGAACAAAGACGGTACGGAGGGTGAATTAAACTGTATGATGTAAGTAGGAAAGAAACCACCAATCTTGTATGCAGCATAACAAGTTGTTTGGGGAATTTTCTTTGAATCTCAGCTGGCTGAAAAAACACTGGTTTATGCTTTAGAGAATGAAGTGGGTAGTGTGACCAAACAACTGCATGTTGGACATAAATCTGACTATTCAGAGATGTACCTTTTCCGAATTTCCGGATTTTTGGCCATAATAAAACAAATTAATTAAATAAAAAAAATCCGGAAATGTAAAAAAAAAATTTTTATTTTTCAATTTCTGAGATCAAATTGTTATTGATAAAGGTAAAACTCGCATCAAAACCCATGTTTTAAGTACCAATTTATTTACAAGAAGGGTCTTGTACAAATAAATATTTCTCCTCCCTCCGGAGCTTACGGATGCTACTCTAAATTTGACCTTCCCGGCGGTTCATTTTGGATTTTTCAGGAAATGGGAATACTCCTCTGTTACATCTCTGGTTTGCTTTAGAGAATGAAGTGTATTTGTAGCCAAAAAACACTGTAATGTCGGACTTAACTTTCAGATCACCCCATTGGACAAGTTTATGTCCCTTAAATATCTTGTGAAGTAAAAGTAATAAATCATTACACTGAACTGATTTCCTTTACACCAATGTTGACTGACCCATATGCATTTCCCTTCTGAAAAGTGGAATGCCACACATTACCATAATAACACCCCTAAGAGAAATGGCTCGACCCCCCCCCAGTGCGCCCAGGTCACACCCTGTCGACCTATGCTTCTTCCTCATTCTCCGTTTTGGCTGTTAACAAAGACTGACGCGTGTTTACCACCGCACTCTGCTAATTTACAGCCAAAATTACTGAGATTTTGAACTGACTAGTTTGTCATCTCCTACGGAATACTCCTACTCTAACTACCAATCTATCTGGAATATATACTGTATTATATACTGGATTTATACCCCACTTTCGGACGGAATAAACGGAGACTTTTAAACACCGTCGAAGCTCGTTTTTTGTATCCGTTTTTGCCGCCATTGCGGTCATGTGATCTGTGTAGCGTGACCAGGTAAACAAGGCAGCCATTGACGCACTGTTGCTGTTGACCCTTTGACTATATGTGTGAGTTGTTATGTTATCTTGTTTGTCGGGCTTGCTCGATATCAATTTAATGTCGTCTGGTTGCCGTATTATTTTATTATTTACTTGTGGTATACTTAATAAAATATGTGAAAACGTGTTTGAAAAATTTCTTTAACCGTCGGTGACTCAGTTACCGAGTTGGTGTTTGTGTCTTGACGTTTGCGTACCGGGAGACCTCCACGGCAACGCCTGGTTATTTTTCTTTAACGTTTTTTTATTTGCGCAGGCTATTCCATCTAGCAACTCACGCTCACCCTGTCATGTCGCACAATTGCGCTCGCTGCCCTGCCCTGCTCCATTAATGAATTGGACCCCCATCCCTTATGTATCTTGCACAGGCAATGTTCCCGCACCCGCATTGCTCCTCTTTCTGTCTCGGACTTACGGATGGTCAGTGGGCAATCATTGAGCATGGTACGCGCTCGTGCTGCGTACACGGGAAGGGGGGGGGGTGGTGATCGGATCTCCGGCCCGGGGTGCGTCCAAGCGCCGCTTGCTGCTCTGGGTGCTCCCGCAGGTGAGGAAGCTTCGGCTTCTTTGCGAAAGGCGTTTATGGGGTTGGCTTTCGGCCGACTCCTTGGGTCGTATCATCGGCCGCTGGCTCTCCTGGTTCAGCCCTAGGGCTGCTCCGGTGCGGCTGCCGCGGTCTGCGCTGCCAACCCCCCAGGGGGGTTGGGCTGCGGGGCATTCCTGTGGTGGTGATGGTGTGGTGTTGCCGCCGGTCGCCCGGGCCTGGGATCCCTCGCCGTTGATTTCCCCACCTAACGGGGTTGCGGTCCTCCTGTGTCCGGGGCACTTCGACGCGATCCACGTAGCCATCACTTCGGGGTATGTCAACGGCAACCCTGGGTCGTCGGCTTTTCGGTCTCCCCTTGTGGGAACGGCTCCTCATGGTACTGGCTTCTCTTGCTACACCCCGCAGTCTAGCCTGCTATCATGCAAGTGCCTTCATCAGTTTTGGCGCCGCATCGTTCCTGGCCCTTCGTGATGGGGGTTCGCGTGGCGCTCTCCGCTGGCTTGGCCTCCGCGACGCCCAGCTGACTATGTCGGCTCATTCCTCTCTTGCTGGTACGGCTGCTGTGGTTGCTAGTGTTGGTCCGCCGGCATCTGCTTCCGCGGGTCCGCCTTGGTGGGGTACCCGGTGGGTTGCCCATTTACTGCCCCTGGCATTCCTGCGGGGCAGCCTTCGTGTCCTAACCCTGCGGGGACACAGTTCCCGCTGCAAGCCTATACCTTCTCAGGTTACGCTGCGTCCCCGTAGGTGGCCTACCCACACCCAGTCGAGCTGGGCTGCTGGGGCGGGTCAGTCTGGTTTGGTCTTTCGACCGGTGCTCCCGCATGCGGGGCCCCTCCAGCTATGGTCCAACCCCGCGCCTCCGCCGTCGTCTGCCCAGCCGCATGCACCAGTTGCTGTCGGGGCCGCATCTGACCCCGCTTTTCGAGGGGCCATTTGCGCCACTTCTGCAGCAGTTTGCTCCTTCTTAGGAGCCATTCAAGCTGCGGCGTTACAGCCCTGTCACCCGGATCCAGGGCAGGGCGTTCCTACCCCGCTCCTACCTCTTCGACTTACGTGCCTGGGACTTGGAGTGTCGTCCCCACACCTTCTCGTTCTCGGCCTGTACCCTCGTCAGGATCTGGCTGGGTGCAGTCGAGCCTCGTGCTCCTGCACCGCAGCCTACGCCAGTTGGTTTGTCCTGCGGGAGTCCTTGGTGTCGCCTCCCGGTGGCTACGCCTGGCCCCTCCCCTTCTACTTCTTCTTCTTCCGCTCCTGCTGGTCAAGCCGTCCTCGCTCAGGACTCCTAGCGGCCGCAGACTTCCGATTTTTCGGAGGACAGCGCCGGATGGGCGGACTCAGACTCGGAGGTAGGGCACCCCCTGGGTGACGCTCCTTCGCAGCCTTCGATGTCTGCGGCAGCTTCGGAGCAGAAGGAGGTTGACTCTCTTCCCGCTTGCACCCCTCATGTGCTGCGCAGGGCGGCCGAGTCGCTCGGCCTGCCTTGTGCGCCCGAGCGTCGTGCGGAGGAGGGACGAGCTTCAATCTGCTGGGCTTCCCTATCCTCCCTCCGGAACGCGTCCAGGCGTTGTCGCTTCCCACAGACGTAGGTCTACTGTGGAAGCGCTCCGGGGAGGTTAATCAGAAGCTCTCATCGACCCGGTGAAAACCTTCGCCAGGTCTCTGAGAACTGCTGAAGGAGACTATGACTCCTTCCTGAGAACTCCGATCATCGATCTTGACCTAGCATCCAAGTTGCCAACAGGCAAGTTGCCTCCGGCTGTCCTTCTCCCCCTTCTGGGAGGACCAGCTGAGGCACCTAGACCTGGCGGTGACCTCTGGTATAAGACTAGGCGCTTTCTCGATGGTCCTCGCCCACGATCTCAGATCCTCAATGGGCGAGGGTGGAGTTTGCTCCCCGGAAGCCTCTGATGCTTTGACTGTCCTAGCCTCGCTAGTGACTCGGCAGACAGAGGCTTCAATGTCGTTGGCGCGTCGCCTGAGCTTCTTGAGACGCGAGAACGCCTGCTTCACACTTCGCACCTTGAGTTCCGATCTCGCATCGGAACTCTCCAAGACCAAGCCCGAGTCGCGGGACGTCCTCTTTGGGGGTTCATTCGGTGACTCACTGCTTGCGTCGGCGGAGCGTGTGGAGTCGGAGCAGGCGCTCAAGGATGCTCAGGCGAAGATCTCCTCGCGGGGATCTTCGGCCAAGAGAAGAATAAAGCGCTCTCGCTCTTCTTCTTCCAGCCGTTCCGCGAAGCAGGCGAAGCCGGCACCGCCTCAGCAACCCAAGAAGCCCGCAGCTCCGGCCACTTCTACCCAGAAGTCCCGGGGCCAGGCCGAAGACTCACCCCCCCTCCCAAAAGCAAGGCGCCTGGGAAGGGGAGAAGTCTTCGTCCTGAGGGCAACTAGCGGGCCGCGGGACCTCTCCCTCGGGAGAGGCCCCTACCACCTCCGGTGGGCGGCCGCTTGAGTTCTTACGCGCGGGAATGGCCAGCCATTTCTCCCGCAGCTTGGGTGCTGAGTGTGGTGAAATGGGGGTACCGTATAGAGTTCACCGCGGAACCCCCGCCGACTTCCCACCCGATACCTACCCCCCTTTCCCCGGGGGAACCGAAGAATCAACTTCTTCTGGACGAGGTCTCGGCGCCCCTGGCGAAGGGTGCCATCTCCCCAGTCGACCCTCCCGTCACCGAGGGGTTTTGGTCGACGTTCTTCTTGGCCCCCAAGAAGACCGGGGATTGGCGTCCCATCCTGAACCTGAAGCCTCTGAATCAGTACATCAAGCCGAAAAAGTTCAGGATGGAAACTCTCGCGTCGATCCTGCGCTGTCCTTTGAAGGGGAGCTGGGCGTCTTCTTTGGATCTGAAAGACGCCTACCTTCACGTTCCAGTCGCCAAATCCGACCGTCGCTGGCTCAGATTTCAAATCCAGGGCCAGTCGGACGAGTGGACGTGCCTCCCCTTCGGACTTTCCACCTCTCCCAGGGTCTTCACGATGGTGACCCGGGAGGTGGGCGCCTTCCTCAGGCGTCAGGGGGTCAACCTCTGCCTGTATCTGGACGACTGGTTTGATCTACGGCCCGTCGCCCCAGGCGACGGCCGACAGGGTCAGCCGTACCGTTCAGGTCGTGCAGAGGTTGGGCTTCATTGTCAACTTCGACAAATCGAGCCTTACCCCCACTCAGGACCTGAGGTATCTGGGTGCTCTGCTCTCGGCTGCAACTGCTTCCGGGCATTGCAGAGCCGACGGCCCAGCGGGTGGATGTCGTTACTCAGACTGCGACGTCCATTGCGCTGCTTACGCAGGCCCCCGCTCGAGACTGGCTTCGCCTTCTAGGCTTGATGTCCAGTCTCGTCGACCTGGTCCCGTATTGTCCCTTCCACATGAGGCTGGCTTCAAATGCACCTCGGACGGCACTACATGCCGATCAAGCACCCAGATTCCCGTCTGATCCCTATCACTACAGGGGTCCGGGAACACCTGGCATGGTGGTCTCACCGCCCAACCTGACTCAGGGGATCTCTTTCCCTGCGCCTCCCGTCGATGTTGTCATCACGACGGACGCGTCGATGTCGGGTTGGGGGGGTTTCACCCTAGACCTATGCACCTCGGGGACGTGGTCCCAGTCCGAGGCCCAGGCCCATGTCAATCGTCTCGAGCTGTGGGCGGTGGAACGAACCCAGCTCACTTCGAGGCGATGTTGACCAACTCCAGTGTCCTAATACAGTCGGACAACTCCCACCGTTGGTGGCCTACATAACAATCAGGGGGGGACTCGGTCCCGGCCCCCTGTGCCTCTACTCCATGCAACTCATAGCGTGGTGTCGGGACCCGGCCAGCACGATGTCCGCAGTAACATTCCGGGAGCCGTCAACTTCTTGCCGACGATCTGTCTCGTTGCAGGATGACGGCCTCGGAGTGGATCCTGAACGCGAGATGTCGTACGGTAGATCTTCGAGAGGTTATGTTCCTCAGATCGACCTTTTCGCATCGAACCTGATCGACCTGTTCGCCTCGTACTGCACCCGGACTCACGACGTACGCAGTCGACGCTCGGGCGATAGACTGGACGGGGTTCACGGCCTACGCCTTCCCGCAGATTCCGATTCTGCATCATGTAGCTTCGAAAATCGGGCGGGAGGCGTGCCGTGGGTCATCCTCATCGCTCCCTTTGGCCCGAAACACCTTTGGGTTTCGGCCAAGGGTGGATCGCTTGGCGGCGCTGCCGCTGCCTACCTACCGTCCGGACCTCGTATCCCTTCCGGACGGAGGAGCGCCAGTCTGTCCGGCTGGAGCATCTAGCGTTGACTGGCGTGGCCATTATCCGGCAGCGATGCCGAGATTCTGGCTTTTCGCAGAGCGCTGGTTGCCTCTCTATATCGCTGGAGAAGAATCCACCATGACGCTTACGCTAAGCGTCTTGGACCCTACTTCCGCTGGTGTGAGCGACGAGAGGGGTGCTCCCGACTCGGGCATCTGTAGCCGAGATCGCTGACTTTGTCACTGATCGCTTTGATAGCGTACTTGAAACTTCGACTGTTAGAAACTACAAGTCCGCTATCTTAGCGATCCATAGAGGTTTTTCGATGACGGATCTACCATCAATGACATGGTTCGATCCGTCTCCTTCCAGAGGGGATGTTTAATACAATACCTCCGCCAGGAAGACGTCCCTCCCTGGGACCTTACCACTGTCTTAGACTTTTTAGTGAGGCCCCCATTCGAACCTATGGCTGAGGCATCACTAAAACAT
>JAMKCH010086070.1:0-13367 GCA_023653785.1 Ophioderma brevispina
GTATCAGAAGAAAGCTACTATTTTTCTCATTTACCCTGTGAAATCTTAGGGCTAAATGATGTTTGGTTTGGGAGTTATGACCGAAAGTGTACTCCATTTTGGTCGACCAATATTAGTTTTACACAGTACTCTATGGGGCTCACAAAATCACGTTTCCAGCTGTCACATCAAAACGGATTGAAATATCGGCGCGAAATTTCGCAGATTGGGTTTTCGAGTGAAGACCAATCTATCAAGATGAAAACTTCATATCCTTAAATCGGACCATCCCCCTTTAAGCTACTGCTTGTGTACCTAGGTGGATGATTACCCCACTTTTGCAGCCAGCGATGTGGTACTCATACGGATATAGTAACTCTGTGGCTACTTTACAGTACTTCAAGGTACTCCCACAAAGAAATTAGTTGTGTTATTATAAACTAATGAATATAGGCCTCTCTAAGCCTACAAAAATAGGTTTACTCTTATCCAAAATCTAACTTTTATATTTCACAAACCTAATTAGAAGTAGAAAGTTGAGATTGGGACCTTGCGCTTTCGTATGTAGCCTTTGGTTTGTCGCCTTCCATATTTTTATTTCTGAATTTTCCTTCAAAAATATCTGTAAAGTCTCTCAAAAGTCTTACTACTCTGGCATCATTCGCCTAGTTAGTAAACTGCGTCTGGTTGTTAAGGACGGCCATGCACAGTTGTGTCTGCGCTGCTAGTAAGCAGTTAGCACACACCGCCACACCGACTTTTAACATCGCACATAGGAATTTATGCAATCATCTCTCAGAACAACATTCTAGCATCACTCCTACATCAGCTTGACACCTATAGACATGAGTTCTTCACCGTACTCTGACTCTCTCAACCTTATGGATACCTCCGAGTTCATCCCACCAACACCGGGTAAAAGCTTGGATCTAGCTAAATACAAGCTTAAAAAAAGAAGCTCTAAACCGAAGGCATCCTGCCAGCTAAAACTAAGTTGGCAACGTTGTCTTCTCAACCTTTTTAGACCACCAAATCTTCCAAAAAGAGAGACGACTTATGTGGCCATGTGCCTCTGTGTCTTTTAATTAAGTTTAGATAAAGATATGGGTCAAGCAAAAACTAACCCTTCCAGTTTGATACACAACAAAGCCCAAAACAAGTCCAGAAGATGTCATTTAAATTCCAAAATAATTAAAAAATATAAGTCCAAAAAACTAAAGGACTTTGCTAAATTTGTCATAAATTTAGCAAACAAAATTTTTTCAGGTGCAGAATATCCTGTATTAGGAAGAGGTTTGAAATTTGTAGATATCCCAAAAGACTCAAAAGCAAAGTTGCTTGACAGGGATGTTGAATTATTCATGAGAAAAATGCGCATACACTATTTAATGTTCAAAAAAAAAGCAAAACCAACTCACAAATTCAAAAACTGTTCTACTTGGACTACCTTATAAAAAATACATCGGTCCTCGGACCGCTTGTATCGCCTGCCGTCGCGGTTTGTGAATGATAGGCCTCACATGACCTTTGACCTTGAGAGGTCAATCAAAAGTGGTTAAAGTATATGATTTGGAAGCTTATAAAAATGACTTTCATGGTAGAGTTTTGAGGTTAGAGGGGATCAGAAATTGATTAAATATTTGGACCAAATTTCATTGAGTTCAGAAAATTGTTTTGAGGGGGGGTTGGAAAAGAGGTGTAAGTTCTAATGTTGAGAAAGCAGCACTGGTGCGAAAAGTGAGGTAATTGTTGACTTATTTTAATTGAGACTGTTTGGTAAAATTTAGCAGTGGGTATAACTTGCCATTTGAACCTAGATTGCAGATGTGATATTTTAAGATGATGATGACGACGACAATGACGACAAACAAGTTTGTTGTACTTTTGGTAGCTGCAAACAGTAGAGTTTATTTTACATAGTGTGATTGTTAGACCCTTTCAGATTATTTGATCTAGCATTTATAATTGTGATGTAATTGAGTAAATTGTTCTGGAAATGTGTAAGCAAAATTTGAAATATGGTTTGAGGCATAATGTTAATTATACAGGTAAAATGATACATAAGTGTGTGTACCATGCAGAATCTTATCAGTTTTGTGCATTACAAAATTGTGGAACATTCAGGTTAAAATTATGGTTGGCCACCTGTATTAAAATGTTGAATTTGGTGCTGTCATGTGGTACATGTAATGTGTATTGTGTATGTGTTGAGAGGTATTTTAGGATTGCAGTTGTGTTGTGTCTTGTGTGCAGAGATAGTGTAGATGTGAATACAGTTTTGGGGATGGGAAGAGTTGTTTTGGGCGAGTTTGTCAGATTGGTTAAATCAGATGACAAGGATGAGTTTTCACCTTGTGGCTATGGCTGGGATTGTTACAGGGGTGGAGCAGATAAATTAAGGAGGTTGGTTCTAGGTGAGTTATGGTGCGAGCTTGAGCTGCTCTGTAAACAGCGAGTTATAGGTAGGAGTGGGCAGGTTAAAAGGGTGTGAATGGTGCTGATGTAAATTGTGTGCGAGTGTGTGTTTGTGTTAAAAGATTTAATTTTGAATTGTTTTTGTGTTTGTGAGTGCAGAGTGCTTTGACCTTGGGCATGTATTTGTTAGTGTGGTGCCAGTCGAGATTGAAGATTGTGCTACTTGAAAGTAGTTTTGGGGTAATTGTAGGGAGGGTAGAGTTGCGCTTTTAATTGTAAATTATATTTGCCAGTGGTCGATGCACAATGTGAAAAATGAATTTTATATTTTGAAGGATTTATTTTGTCAATTGCTGTGGTGCGCAATGAAGTCTTGTAGTAGGCATTCAGAATTGACTGTAATTTTATGTATGCAGTAATTGTGATTTGTTTTATGTAATTGCTGAGAAGCCCGGTTTCACACTGCTAAATTGTGTAGGTATTCAGAATGACATGTCCCTGTGGATTGGTACATGTGCAGTGAATGTTGTGTGATGGATTTCATTTTCTTGTAATTAATGAAATGCCCGATTTGAACACTAAATTGTGTTGGCATTCAGAATTCTATGGTCTTGTAGAAATTTAGGTATTTTGTTTTTAATCATTTAATTGGGGTGAATTTAAAATTACTTCATTCAAATGGAGATCGTGCACCATGGCGTTGTGGTGCTTGAGTTGTGTTGCTTGTCCAATGGTCATGCATTAAGTACCAATTCAAATGGTCAGTGTGAAATCGATTTCTACCGAATGCATCAACATAGAATAGGGTGGTGCATAATGTCAAGAATTTGGGTATCTGTGAAGTTAGTCCATTCAACAGGTTTCTGAAAGAATATTAGTGTCACCTTTTAAACAAATTGAATCATATAAAAACTGTCAGGTAGAAAGGAAGTCCTGAATGTAAGAGATCAACCTTTTAAACATTTGTGATTATTTGTGGAGTCCACTACCATGGTGGTAAAGTACATTGACCTAGAGTCGTCACATCAGTAAATATGTACATGTGGTGTGTGTGTTTCAAGCTTTGTTCCACATGTGCATGGTAAATAGATTGGTATGGTGTGCCATATAACCTTTAAATATTGTTTTATTAAACTTTTGGTGAATGTGTGACTTTTGAAATGGTAAGTATAGCAGACCAAAGGTATCACAAATGTTTTATTTTGAATGCAAGTACATGAGGCTCAAACTTACATTGTATGGTCGGCCATGGTTCATTAATGATATGCACTGTACTAAATGAGTGAAATGTGGATGATGTGCCTAATAAGTTCTTTTTGAATGATGCAGTTCAATCACAGGTTAATAATAAAACATGAGTATTTTAGAAAAAGTTTTAAAGTGACAGGAGGAGATTTTTTTTAGGATACGAATTTCTCTCAAATTGCACAGAATTGATTGTAGACCACCTACCAAGAACGTTCCGAAGGTTTATTGGACAAACAAGTACAAAAGAAAACAGCAAAACCTTGTTTTGAACTTGCCTGCCTAACGTAATTGTCCTCATAGAACACCGTGCTTTGACTTTCTGTCGTGCACGAAAGAAAGTACTAAATCATCATATTATTACATAAAGACTGTGTATTCGGCTTATTCACTTCAGGTGTGATCTAATACATTGGAAAGCATTCCAAATATGCAAAAAACTCTGGTTCGAAAAAAAATTGGGGCGCTTCTTTCTGGAAATCTCCTCATGTCTCTTTAATGAATTTTGTTTCTGCTGTCTGACTCTTGGTATTTCAGGTGCCAGGGTGGTTTCCTGCATTGCAGATTAGATTTTGCGCTCTCCGGCCACTTTTAGGAAATTGCGCGTTTTCCGGCCGCCATCCCCGCTACACAGGTTTTCATATTTTTATGAGTGGGATGGGACTTTAATTTTTAAAAGTAAATTGTTAGAGGGGTTAGTTTTTTATATTTGAGCATTTTGACACACTGTATTGGCAATTTGATTAAATCCAATCTATTTAAATTCCTCTTTAAGGTGGTCATTGCACAGTGTTCGCGAGCCGTTTAATACTGCAAAGAGGTGCTGTGCGTTCAGGCTTCTTTAGGAGGTGGCAGCACCTGAGAGTTGTGACAGGACTCCCAACCTTTTCAGTTGAGGCGTGTCTTTAATATTATTGGGCTGTACGTTTGGTGATTAACACTTGATTGAGATAGAGTGTGCCCAGAGGGTGTTTTGAACCAATCCCATAATGCATTGCAGTGTGCCTATACTGTATTGTACAAAACTCATGTCAGTACTTAGGGATAAAAAGTGTACAAGAAGCTAGAGGACCACAAAACATTTCATAATCATGCTAAAAATTCCCTAAGTACTAACACTTTGGGGGCTAAAATGAGTGTAAAAGTCAGCATTTTTATGTGTTAAGAATAGGATTTTGGTGGGATCACATGACCCTATTGAGGTGAAATTTCCCAAAACTGGTGCATTGTGGGATTGACTCAATACACCCTCTGGAGTGTGCCCTAGTGAGCTACACTTCTCCTAGAGCTGGAAACCTCTCGAGGCCCGTAGCAGTAGTAATGCTACATTTTTTTATTTTTCTCACTGGGTGATGGCAGTCTTATCTTGTTGTATTTAAAGCCATTAGGATTGGAAAATTAGATTAAAGTTTGCTTTGAATTATTTGAAGCTATACTCTCTCTACGACAAATTGAAACCAGCGATACCATTATTTTTGTGTGAAAGAACCCGGGCTCATTCTTGGCATTGCCTTAATGGTTTCAATTCATTATAAACTTGCAACAAATTTGCCATTTTTAGAATATTTAGATATTTGTGAACTTTTATACTTTTATGATTATGGTATCAAAATACTTCAATTTGCAATCAATTTGATTCAAATTGTCTCACACAGCTGTTTGAAAGTCTCATTTATTATGACAAAACCAGAATAAAACAAAAATGATCACCAGCGACACACTTTTGACAACTGATTTGTAATATTTAGTCCACTAACTACATTCTGTGTAAATTTTACGAAAATTCATTGCGGGCAAATATGATTTTTATTAAAAATCTAGTTTTCCACGTCTTTCAATGGAGAATGGGCATATAGAGGGTGCTATAACATACAAATCAGGACCTTTCTAGGCCTATATGGCAAGATTCTCGCAATGGATTTGTCCGATTTTTGCGGACATGATAGCTCTTGCATGTCCCTACTTATATCAGTTGTCAAAATTGTGTCGCCACTGCTTAAAATTGTTCTAAAAATAAATGACAATTTGTATGGGGTCAAACAGCTGTGCTCAATAAATGGGCAAAATATTTTGGTGAGATCTATGTTGATTACTCTGCAGGACATGTCCCTTTTTTTTAAGCAGCTTTAGCATTAATAATGTGTGTATTAATAATATGTGTTGAAAATTACTAATAACTTTTCTTAATCCTTGGATTTTTTGTTGGTTGTTCACAGACCTAACATTGAGTTACTTTATACTATGCTAGACAAGGAGACTGGATAATTTGGTATATCCAACAAATTAAGAGCAAGGGATCAATGTATCCAAGTGCATATTTTTTGTGAGGTGTGTGTCGATTTTAATCACATAATGTTACGTGCAATGTTAGAATGGTTTTGTAAATACTTGAAAATTATGCCATCTTGATTAAATGCATGTCTCATGAACATTTCCTTCTTAAGTATTTGCTGAAGTTGGATACAATTTATGTTCTGTTTATCTAATTGAGGTAATTATAATACACTCCTGGAAAATAACTGCAATTCTTCTCGTCTCTATTAGTTTTTAATGTATTTGCAGAAGCCATGCAACATGCATCCACCTTTTTCGTGACCTATTATCAGTCCTAACATTTGGGGAGGATGGATTTTAAGATGGTGTGAAAAGGAAAATTGCCTGGTGTTGATGTTTCATGCAAAGTTTATCACCAAAATTTCAGAATTGGTCAATTTTATGACACCAGAGAGCATTGTTTGATTGTAAGATGATTGCAACAAAGGCTTTTTGAATGAGAGTCAATACTCCCAATGGATATGTCATTCACTAGCCATGGGGTTGTTCTGAGACCATCCTCCAATATTGGCAGGAGGTTGGACACACCAGCCGACATGGTCAAGCTGCTGAAAGCCTCCTATATAACATTCGGTTGTATGGAAAGGACAGGAGAGATCCAACAATTATTGATGCAGTGGATAAATTGAGAAAAAACAGATTCCTTGTCTTCGTCGTAATGTTTTAGGGAAATTACAATAACAGCAGAGGTCTTGCTTCCACAATTTGATTCTTTGCAAATTTGAGAAGAGGGTTAATGTTGCAACATGTAAAGTGGAGTAATTGTGCTTTCAGTTATTTTACACATGCAGCTATACACAAGTTATTTCTATTAGTAGGGTTTGTTTTTGTGACCTATTAGTCAAAACATTGGGGAAGGTTGGGTTTAAAGATGGTGTAAAGAGAAGGAAAATCGCTTGGTGTCGATGTTTCATGCAAAGTTTGATCACAAAGATAAGGTTTCTGAATTGGCATATTATGACACCAGAGAGCATTGTAAGATGGACGAGCTGGCTGACATGGTCAAGCTGCTCAAAGCCACCTATATAACATTCGGTTGTATGGAAAGGACAGGAGAGATCCAACAGTTATTGGTACAGTGAAATTGAAGTCAAAACAGGTTCCTTGTCTTCGTCCTCACGTTTTAGAGAAATTACAATTAACAGCAGATGTCTTGCTTTGTCAATTTGATTCTTTGCAAATTTGAGAAGAGGGTTAATATTGCAACATGTTAAGTGGAGTAATTGTGCTTTCAGTTGTTTTATACAGGCAGCTATACACGATCGAGTTATTTCTAATAGTAGGTTTTCTTTCAAAGGCTTTTTCAATGGGAGTCTACATTCCCGATGGATATGTCATTCACTGGGGTTGTCCTGAGACCATCCTCCAATATTGACAGGAGGTTGGACGAGCTGGTTGACATGGTCAAGCTGCTAAAAGCCAACTATATAACATTTGGTTGTATGGAAAGGACAGGAGAGATCCAACAGTTATTGACACAGTGAAATTGAAGGCAAAAGAGATTTCTTGTCTGTGGTGTTATTTCTGTGGTGATAAGAACCCGTTTTTTACTGTAGTTTTATTGTGGCGATGACTATAAGTATCCCTAATGCTCCTCTTGTCTCCTGGGAGGAAGGGGTAAAGGGGATAGAAGCTAAAGATTTCACATACTGGGTGGGAATTGAACCAGGGTCCCCTGAGGGCCCCAGTCCCTTGACAAGGGAGTGCAAGCCACAAGGGTGTCGCTGGCCTAGCGATTTCATGCCCATGTGTGTTCTTATGATGATGTCATCGCATGAATTGGGACTTTTATAGCTAAGTGCATTTTCTAGTCTCAGTGGCATGGTATTTTGTGGTCTATGGGCGTGTTAGGGTATAAAGCCAACATGTGTGGGAAAGTATTTGCCAAATTTGGGTACAACTTATTCTGTTTATCTAATTGACATAATTATAATATACTTCTGGAACATAACTACAATAATTCTGCCTCTTTTTGTCTTAAATGTATTTGCAGAAGCCATGCAACATGTGTTCATCTTTTTTGTGACCTTTTAGTCATATCATTGGGGAAGGATGGGTTTAAAGATGGTGTAAAAAGAAGGAAAATCACTTGTTGTCGATGTTTCGTGTGAAGTTTGATAACAAAGATAAGGTTTCGGAATTGGCCAATTATGACACCAGAACTAGAGAGCATTGTAAGATGTATGGTTTCAACAAAGGCTTTCTCAATGGGAGTCTACATTTACGATAGATATTTCATTCACTGGGGTTGTCCTAAGACCATCCTCCAATATTGGCAGGAGGTTGGACGAGCTGGCTGACATGGTCAAGCTGCTGAAAGCCACCTATATAACATTCGGTTGTATGGAAAGGATAGGAGAGATCCAACAGTTATTGATACAGTGAAATTGAAGACAAAACCGATTCCTTGTCTTCGTCCTCAGGTTTTAGAGAAATTACAATAACGGCAGATGTCTTGCTTTGTCAATTTGATTCTTTGCAAATTCGAGAAGAGGGTTAATATTGCAACATGTAAAGTGGAGTCATTGTGCTTTCATTTGTTTTATACAGGCAGCTATACACGAGTTATTTCTAATAGTAGGTTTTCTTTTTTGTGACCTATTAGTCATAACATTGGGGAAGGGTGGGTTTAAAGATGGTGCAAAAAGAAGGAAAATTGCTTGGTGTCAATGTTTCATGTAAAGTTTGATCACAAAGATAAGGTTTCTGAATTTTCAAATTATGACACCAGAGAGCATTGCAAGATGTACGACTACAACAAAGGCTTTTTCAATGGGAGTCAACATTCCCGATGGATATGTCATTCACTGGGGTTGTCCTGAGACCATCCTCCAATATTGACAGGAGGTTGGAAGAGCTGGTCGACATGGTCAAACTGCTGAAAGCCAACTATATAACATTTGGTTGTATGGAAAGGATGGGAGAGATCCAACAGTTATTGATACAGTGGCTAAATTGAAGACAAAACAGATTCCTTGACTTTGTTGTCACATTTTAGAGAAATTAGCAGATGTATTGCCTCTTCAATTTGATTCGTTGCAAATTGGAGAAGAGGGTTAATGTTGAAAAATATGTAAAGTGGAGTAATTGTGCTTTCAGTTGTTTTACACAGGCAGCCATGCACAAGTTATTTCTATTAGTAGGGTTTCTTTTTTGTGACCTATTAGTCATTACATTGGGGAAGGATGGGTGTAAAAAGGAAAGAAAATCACTTTCTATATGCTTCCCTCTTTCTCCTGATCAAACTTTTCCACCTCTTGCTCTAAACAATCTCTTTCTGTGCAATGGATATATCATTCACTGGGGTTGTCCCAAGACCATTCTCCAATATTGGCAGGAGGTTGGACGAGCTGGCTGACATGGTCAAGCTGCTCAAAGCCGCCTATATAACAATCGGTAGTACGGAAAGGACAGGAGAGATCCAACTATTATTGATACAGTGAAATTGAAGGCAAAACAGATTCCTTGTCTTTGTCGTCACATTTTAGAGAAATTACAATAACAGCATATGTATTGCCTCTTCAATTTGATTCTTTGCAAAATGGAGAAGAGGGTTAATATTGCAACATGTAAAGTGGAGCAATTGTGCTTTCAGTTGTTATTTTCTATTAATAGGGTTTGTTTTTCATGACCTATTAGTCATAACATTGGGGAAGGATGGGTTTAAAGATGGTGTAAAAAGAATGAAATCGCTTGGTGTTGATGTTTCATGCAAAGTTTTGATCACAAAGATGAGGTTTCTCAAAGATGGCATATTATGACACCAGAGAGCATTGTAAGATGTATGATTGCAACAAAGGCTTCTTCAATGGGAGTTGACATTCCCGATGGATATGTCATTCACTGAGGTTGTCCTGAGAGCATCCTCCAATATTGGCAGGAGGTTGGACGAGCTGCCTGACATGGTAAAGCTGTATATAACATTCGGTTGTATGGAAAGGACAGGAAAGATCCAACAATTATTGATAGAGCAGATAAATTGAAGACAAAACAGATTCTTTGTCTTCATTGTCACATTTTAGAGAAATTAACAGATGTCTTGCCTCTTCAATTTGATTCTTGCAAATTGGAGAAGGTTCATGTCACAACAAAGTGTAGTCAAGTTGTTCTACACAGACAGCTATACATGAGTTATTTCTGTGGTGATAAGAACCCACTGCTTTTTACTGTAGTTTTATTGTGGAGATGAATAAAAGTATCCATAATGCTCCTCTCTTCTCCCGGGAGGATGGGAAGGGGTAAAGGGGATAGAAGCTAAAGATTTCACATCCTGGGTGGGAATTGAACCAGGGGCACCCCAAGGGCCCAAAATCTTGAAAAAAGCCAATGGCAGTTACTGAGGTATGAGGATATCAGGATATTGAACTGCATTTAACTGAGCTCTGTTGGGGTTTGGTGTTTGATATATAGTCAGTTATTCCAATATGTTGGCTGACAAGGGGAATGGAAGCGGAACTTTGAGTTAAATTAACTCCTATTTACACCTTGCAAATAGTAAGTCTAGGTGTTATTCAATCGCCTCTCCTTCCCAACTCATCTCCACCTCCTCGTGGTGTCAGCCGGATCCCCTGGCCTTGCAGCCATGGGGAACTAAAGGGGCTCTGAGGCACACTCCGCCTTGTTCTCACCCAGGTGAGAGCAGGGATGAATGTGTATAATTGTAAAATTATAAATGTTCTAATAATTATGTACATGTAACTTTTGGCTTTGAAACTTGGCTGAATCACAGCCCCATTTTTTACATGTATTTGTAGGGTCCACAGAAGTTCAAGCAAGTGAAGGCCAGCAAGTGAAGGCTAACAGCTTTTATGTGGATTGCCCCTGAGGTCCCTGGACTTGAAGTGCTCTCAGCCAGAACTGCAAACTATGCTGTCTAGTTTGAGATTGAGAGTGAGCAAGAGCACAACTACAAAGCTCTGCACAATGGCTGATTCAAGTGGAAAGGAGACAAGTGATGACAGAGAGTGGGCAATTGTAAAGAAAAAAGTACCAAGAGTGAGAGAGACGCACAAGGCGCTACAAGCAGTATGCAAGGTGGCGAGACTAGTAAGAAGAAGGCGGCAAAACTTAAGAAGTCAAGGAAGGATGAGGCAAAACAAGTCAAGTCCAAGAAGGGAAAGATACAGGATGAAGATGGTGCACAAAATGAGCCCAAGAAAAGCAAAGGGAAAAAACGTAAAAGGAGCAGGAAGAAAAGTGATGATAGCACTGACCTGAGTGCAACTGAAAGTGGAGACACCAAGTTTGATGATAAGGAAGCTGGACCCAGCACATCTGTGCACAAGAAAAGCAAGAGAAAGAAGTCTAAGTAAAAAGATGAAAAATGAGAGTTGCGCTGAACTCAGTGGAGAAACCACTGAGTACAGAGAGACCGAGTTTGAGGCAGGGGAAAATAAGACTGATGCTCCTCAACTTACAGGAGGGTGAAGAGAAAGAAGCAGATGATGCAAATGATGGCCCCAGCACATCTGTACAGAATGATAAAGAAACGGAAGCTGTAAACTATGGCCCCAGCACATCCGTACAGGAAAATGATGATAACGAAGCAGAAGGCGAACAAGAATATGATGGGCTTGATGATGAACAAATGGATACCAAAGAATTGGAAGAGCCAGAATACATTCCTGGAGAGGGGGATGATGCTTCTGCTGATGATGAAGTGATAGAAGTACCACCTCCACCCACAGCTGCTGGAGCTGGAGATGCGAGGTAAAAGGTTGCAAAAGCCATACTCCCGACAACAATCCGAAAGTGGATTTAGACAAAGATCATGAAGATTATATACAGTATCCTCCAGATGAAGGGTGGACTAGGAATAATACCAAAGTACGAAGACAGCCATTCAGTGGCCCATAGCCTAAAGGGTCCCAAGTTTCAAATCAACAGGGTCTTCAAGCCACTGTACTATTTCTGGCAGTTTTTCCCTGCTCTGATCTTCCAATCCATTGCTAAGTGGACAAATATTGGCATACGCAAAGAAAATGCAGAAAATCTACAATCTCGGCCAAAAGTGCATGGAACACTTGTCTTTATTTTCAACTGTTCTGCCCTTATATTCTCGAGTGGAACCTCACAGCGAAAATGGCTATCTTTGGTTTCTTGATTGGAGCATCTGCTATCCTGCAATTCCCCCTTTCACCCCCTTCCTCAATGTTGGATAGTGTTATAAGTGCTTTGACAAGATATCGTTTTCTCAACATTGAAGGGGACCAGGGGTCATGATTTTCCCTTAGGGTGCATGGAGTGTTCCAACAATATTGGCCGAGATTGTTTGAGGTCCATTTAAAATTAGCACACAGGTTTTTAATTGTTAATTGAAAACCCATCACCGGATTTGGTTGAAATTTACACACATTATACCTAAGGTACAAGACTATTCTAAAACATCCACAATTTGGAATTAGGGCATTCCACTTTTAGGGAACGGTCAACTATATTCAAAATGTATGGATATGTTGTCCTTTTGGCCATGGTTAAGAAAATATAACAGGATTATTAAATAATTTCAAAACACTTGTCATTCATAGTGTTATCATGGAAGACACTGAAGTGTGTAAGTATATTAGGGAACGGTAAAAAATAATGTTGGACCCAATAACCTTATGAAATCAAATACCAGGGTTTCATCTTCAGTAGATAGTATAATCGGAATGTATGCAAATAAGTAACCCGGAAATTAAATTGCATACGAATAAGTTTAAAATTAGGTACAATCTCAATTAAAATGGTTTTACCATTCTGTGCATATATTTTAACCCTAAAAGAGCCAGGCTTTTTTTAGGGGGATTCCGCCCCCTAGTATCTCGGAAACGGATTGATGAACTATGTGTGGTACCAATGGATAGCTATGACCCTCCCGAGTCCATTGATACCAAAAAAGTACAAACATACCTTGTATGACGTCACAGTGACGTCAAACATGACGTCATGCAAAAATGTGAAAAATTGAAAAAAAACCCCAAAATTCATGGTTTTTCACCATTTTTTCAAGCAAAAGTTGGATTTTTTGGCCATGATGTGTGTGTCTAAGTATGCGCACACATGCTCTTACTACAAATAAATCAAATCAGATAAAACATAGTGCAACTGTATCCTTAGCACAAAAAAATGGATTTCTGCTGTTCCGTATAATTTCAATGGGAAATAGCTCTTCTTCGCACGCAGTGCACGATTATGTAATGCGTCATAACCGTAGGTCCGATTTTGTTCAAAATGGTCTTAAATCGAGCGCAAGGCTTCAAAGAAAAAAGTCATGTAGTTTCGGCATGAAAAAATAACAAATAGGTGAGAAACAACAAAAAATGTCGAGGGGGGTGGATTCCACCCCCAGGGCCTTTTAGGGTTAAGGTAGTATAACATGGATAAGGGGTGCTATGCAAATTGGGGGGGGGGGG
>JAMKCH010086071.1:0-10148 GCA_023653785.1 Ophioderma brevispina
GCTTTACATGCAGATAGACTGTGTTACCTCGCAGCGGAAAATCTTGGATAGTTATTTGTTTATGAAACCCATGAGCAATTAATACACGTTTAGCTTCTTCTTTAGGTGTTACATTACGTTCTTCGAAATAAAGATGCATAACCTCACCGTTTTTTGTACTATTTACTAAATCAAAATGATTGATTAGGAATTCAGGGAGGATAAGTTTGAGTAGTTCTAAATAATTGTCCAAAAGTCTTTTTTTTGCAAAAATATCATTCCTTATTTAATCCACACACAACTTTTGTGCTTGATCCAGAAAAAGACCGTTGTAACGGATGTCATAAGTGATGCTTCTGTAACGGAATATGAAGAAGTAGATGATTCTTTAATTTTTGAGATGAAGGCTGAAAAATTAAAATGGGCGTTGGAATTGATTTCGCTTGAGGATAAGATGGTTTTATTGATGAAGTATCAAGACGATATTTCTATCAAAGAATTGCAGAAGGTTTTGAATTTGGGAGAAAGTGCTGTAAAAATGCGGTTGAATAGAGCCAAGAAGAAAGTAATTGAAGTGTATCAAAGGTTGTAACTATGGAGAATCCATTTAAGAAAATATTGCATCAGGAAGAGCTGCCCACGGTATTGCGTGAAAAGGTAGTGGATGATATTGCTTTGATCAAGCTGTCTTTGGATATGGCGGATTTATTTGCAATCAAACATCCCAAAGTAATAGGGGATCTCATGAAAAAAGGAAAAACAAACAAAAAAAAGAATAAATAAGAATTATATGGAAACAACAACATTGACATCGAAAATGAATTTTTCATTGATGGAAGATTTATTGCAACAAGCAAAAGAATTTTTACCAGTTTTATTGAGTTTTTTACTTTTTTTAATTGGTGCTTGGCTGGTTTTGAAAATTATTTTGTTTTTGGTCTCAAGGACCATTCGGATTTTGAAGTTAGACTCATTGGTTGACAAGCTAAATCAGAAAGAAATTTTTGGGAGCACACAAATTAATATCAAAGCAGAAAAAGTAGTTGTTCCCGTTGTAAAGTGGGTTACAATTTTATTTTTTGTAATCATTGGTGCGGATTTTTTAGGATTGAAAACAGTATCCGAAGGGATTGCCAATCTAATAGGGTATTTGCCTAAATTATTGAGCGCTGTTGTGATTTTTGGAATCGGAATCTATATTGCTGGAGTGCTCAGAAATGCTGTTAAAAATATGTTTAAGTCATTTGAGTTAAATGGATCTAAACTGGTAGGAAATATAGTATTTTATATTATTGCAATCATGGTTTCTGTAACGGCATTGGATCAGGCAGGGGTAAATACTCAGATGATTACGAGTAATTTGACACTTGTTTTTGGTTCGTTATTATTGGCTTTTACAGTTGCTTTTGGCTTGGGGTCAAGAGATGTTGTTAAAAGGTTGTTGTATGGGTTTTATGCAAAGAAAAATATTGAAATAGGGAAGCGAATCAAAACAGAAAATTATGAAGGGGTAGTAGTATCCATTGATAATATTTGTTTGGTTTTGACAACCGAAAAGGGTAAAGTTATTCTACCTATTGAGGCTATTGCAAACGGAAATGTAGAAATTTTAGATTAATTATGTGACTTTTGAGTACAAGTTGTGTCCAATTAAAAGACGAGGATGAACGGGGGTATATCACGTCTATTAATTTGCTTTCACTTTCGAGTGAAAGCATTTTTTTTGAAAAAAATAGTAGCTAGGTTTAATTCAAATTGTGATAAGCTGAGGTCGAACTCAGATTATTAGTTGTACCAATGATTGTATGGTGTCAAATTAAAAAGCTCCTATTGGATTTTTATCCAATAGGAGCTTTTACTTTAGTTGTCTTAAAAATTAACCCAAGTAGGTCATCAATATTTTAGATCTTGACGTGTGTTTCAATCTTCGGATAGCTTTTTCTTTGATTTGACGTACTCTTTCACGAGTCAAATCAAAAGTTTCTCCAATTTCTTCTAGGGTCATTGGCTGGTGCTCTCCCAGTCCAAAATACAATTTCACAACATCTGCTTCTCTAGGAGTCAATGTTTCCAAAGCTCGTTCAATTTCTACTCTCAACGATTCGTGGAGCAAACTTTTGTCAGGATTTGGAGATTCTCCAGAATTCAAGACGTCGTATAAATTAGAATCTTCCCCTTCTATTAACGGTGCATCCATGGATACATGACGTCCAGAGTTTTTCATTGATTCTTTAACGTCGTTCACAGTCATGTCCAATTTCTTAGCGATTTCTTCTGCAGAAGGAGGACGTTCGTTTTCTTGCTCTAAGAAAGCGTACATTTTGTTAATCTTGTTGATAGAGCCAATTTTATTCAACGGCAAACGAACGATACGAGATTGTTCTGCCAGCGCTTGTAAGATAGATTGACGAATCCACCATACGGCATAGGAAATAAATTTAAAACCACGGGTTTCATCAAAACGTTTAGCAGCTTTGATCAATCCTAAGTTTCCCTCGTTGATCAAATCAGGTAAAGTAAGACCTTGGTTTTGGTATTGCTTGGCAACCGAAACCACAAAACGCAAGTTTGCCTTTGTTAATTTCTCAAGAGCGACTTGATCACCAGCTTTGATGCGCTGTGCCAATTCAACTTCCATGTCGGCAGTAATCAAATCTACCTTTCCAATTTCCTGTAAATACTTGTCTAATGACGCAGTTTCTCTGTTCGTTACCTGCTTGGTAATTTTTAGTTGTCTCATATATTAAATAATGTAGAATCGCAATTTTTTTATTTCATGTAATCTTGCTTTAATATATACGTTGAAAAGAGGTGATTTGTTACAAAAAGGAGCATTTTTTTTAAAAAATAGTTGGCAGAATTTAAAAATGAGCGCTAAACATGCCTTTATTTTTTGAAATCAATGGGTTTTCCTAAGTAAACGAGTTGAAATCCAGTTTTTATGGTTTCAATTTTTAAATTGTGTGAAGAAATGATATGCAGTGTACCTTTATTGTCTTTTATAAAAAGAGGAATGATATCATTGTCATTCTTTGTAGCCTTAATAAGATTTTCGTAATGTTTTTTGTCTGTTAAATTGATTTCATGAATGGAAGGATAACGATCGGTTAATTCTAGAATAGAATTGTAATCATCTGTGTCAGAAAACAAGCCTTCTTTTGGTGTTTGGTTGTTTTCAGAGGTTTCTTGCATGGTAATTAGTCTGAAGGAACCATTTTCTCCAAATTGGTTTTTGAATTTTTCAATGGCAAATTGATTGATGTCGGAATTTCCTGTCAATGCCATTAAATACCCGACATCATTGAGTTCAATATCGTCCATCAAATCGTCAGAATAAATATCGGTGTTGATGGCCTCTAGTCCTAATTTTTTCGCTTCCTCGATATTTGTTTGGTTGCTGTCTATTAGTACTACATGTCGATTGTTGTTTTTTAAATAGTGGGCTAGTAATCTGGAAATATTTGAAGCTCCTACAATCAATATACCTTCCGATTTTTTAAGAAATACCCCAATTATTTTGGCAAAAAGACGTGCAGTAGTTGCGTTTAATAAAACGGTTCCCAATACAATCATAAATACTAGCGGAGTAATGTATTCGGCTCCCTCGATACCTTTTTTTAATAATTTACTACCGAAAAGAGAAGCAATACCTGCCGCCACAATTCCTCTAGGTCCTACCCAGCTGATGAATAATTTTTCATTGAATTTTAGAGAAGAATTAGCAGTACAAATAAATACACCCAGAGGTCTAATTATAAAAACAATTGTAGCAAAAAGAAGGGCAGTTTTCCAAGTGTACAGTAACATCAAATCTTCTATGTTGATATTGGCAGCCAATAAAATAAAAAGTATAGAAATCAATAAAACACTTAAAGATTCTTTGAAATACAATAGTTCTTTTATATTTTCTAATTTACTGTTTCCCAAAACCATTCCCATAACAACCACGGCTAGCAAACCAGATTCATGGGCGAAAATTTCTGATTCTACAAAAACAAGTAGCACAACGGATAGTGAAACAACATTTAATAGGTAGTGAGGAATTAGTTTTTTATTGATAGCAAAAGCCAAGGCATGCGCAAATGAAAAACCAAAAGTCGTTCCAAATAATAGGATTTTTCCAAACTCTATAAATGCAGTTTTTGTAAATCCACTGTCACCTTCTACACTGATAAACTCAAATACCAAAACGGCTACCAGTGCACCGATAGGGTCTATCAAAATACCTTCCCATTTTAATACTGTAGAAATGTCTTTTTTTAAAGGGATGTTTCTTAAAATAGGTGTTATTACAGTAGGTCCTGTGACAATAATTAACCCAGAAAATAAAAAGGACAGTTCCCAGCTAAGACTGAAAACGGTATGGGCTAGTATCCCAGCTCCCAAAAATGTTATTGCGGAGCCTATGGTGATTAACTTTGTAATGACTGTGCCAACTGTATTTATTTCTGAACGTTTCAATGTAAGCCCTCCCTCAAAAAGGATGATACTTATAGCTAGTGAGACAAAATAGTACAAGCCTTCTCCAGGAAACAGGCCTTTTTCACCATTCCAAATAGGTTCAATCCATTTACTTCCGTTGTCACTTAAAAATTCTGCGGCAATTGGTCCTACAAGTAGACCTATTAGAATTAACGGTAGAATTGCAGGGATTTTAAACCGCCAAGCAACCCATTGAGCCAATATTCCTAAAATTATTATTCCTGCAAGTTCTAACATAATTTCGTGTAAATTTAGATAAAAGATAGTGTGTTATGTGTTAACTACTTTTAGAACTATTTATTTTGTGTGTTGGTTGTTGTCAATAATACAATAAATTTTTCAATTTTTTTTAAAAGAACTATCCCATTGTTCGTTGCAAAGCTGTCAATTTTACTCATATATGAGTTCACTAAAAAAAGCTCTTACCAATAAATTGGTAAGAGCTTTTATACAGTGGTTGAAAATCTAATTAAGAATCTTTTCTTTCTTCTCTAGGTTTTCTATCATCTCTACGATTGTCACGTCTGTTGTCGCGTCCTCTATTGTCTCTAGGTGGTCTAGCTACATAACCTTCAGGTTTTTCTAACAAAGCTTTACGAGAAACTTTTTCTTTACGTGTTTTTGGGTCAATTCCGAAGTATTTTACTTCAAATTCATCCCCCATATTAACTACGTCAGAAACATTTTCAGTACGTTCCCAAGCCAATTCGCTTACGTGTAGCAAAACTTCGTTTCCAGGAGCCTCTAAATATTCAACAACAGCACCGAAGTCAAGCATTTTAATAACTTTTACTTGGTAGGTGTTTCCTCTTTCAGGTTTGAAAGTAATGGAGTCAATTTTTGCCAATACAGCATCAATTCCTTCGCTTCCAGTTCCTAAAATTTCAACAATACCTTCTTCTGTTACAGGATCTTCATTGATAACAATAGTACAACCTGTTGCTTTTTGTAATTCTTGAATTACTTTTCCTCCAGGACCAATCAAAGCACCAATAAATTCATTGGCAATTCTTTTGGTGATCATTTTAGGAGAGTGTGATTTTACATCCGCATTTGGTGTAGCAATCGTATCTGTTATTTTTCCTAAAATATGCAAACGACCGTCACGAGCTTGTTTCAAGGCATTTACTAAAATTTCGTAAGACAATCCTTTTACTTTGATATCCATTTGACAGGCCGTAATTCCGTCTTCCGTACCTGTAACTTTAAAGTCCATATCTCCTAGATGATCTTCATCTCCTAGAATGTCAGACAATACTGCATAGCGGTCTCCATCAGAAATTAACCCCATGGCAATTCCAGAAACAGGCTTGGTCATTTGAACCCCTGCATCCATCAAAGCCATTGTTCCAGCACAAACAGTTGCCATAGAAGAAGAACCATTTGATTCCAATACTTCAGAAACAACTCTTACTGTATATGGGCAATCTTCAGGAACCATTCCTTTCAAAGCACGCTGTGCCAAATTTCCGTGTCCTACTTCTCTACGTGAAGTTCCTCTTAAAGGTCTTGCTTCACCTGTACAGAAAGGAGGGAAGTTGTAGTGTAAGTAAAAACGCTCTTCTCCTTCTGTTGTTGGAGAGTCAATAATATTTGCGTCTCTAGATGTTCCTAAGGTAACTGTAGCCAATGCTTGTGTTTCTCCTCTTGTAAAAATAGAAGAACCATGTGTAGAAGGTAAATAATCAATTTCACACCAGATAGGTCTGATATCTGTTGTTTTTCTACCGTCCAAACGCAAACCTTCGCTCAAAGTCAATTCACGAACTGCATTTTTTTGTGATTTGTTGAAATACTTTCCAATCAAGTCTCCGTATTCTTCAGTTTCTTCTTCAGAAAAAGAAGCAACCAATTCTTCTTTTACTGCTGCAAAGGCCTCCGTTCTTTCTACTTTTGAAGTTCCTTTTTTTGCAATATCGTAACATTTTTGGTAAACTGCGTCGTTGATTCGAGAAGCCAATTCTTCATTTTCTTCTGCATCAGCGTACTCACGTGTTTCTTTTTTTCCAAAGGCTTCTGCTAATTTTACTTGAGCAGCACATTGTACTTTGATGGCTTCATGAGCAAATTTAATTGCATCTGCCATTTCTTCTTCAGAAATTTCGTCCATTTCACCCTCTACCATCATTACAGAATCTGCAGAAGCTCCAATCATCATATCGATATCTGATTCTGCTAATTGAGCTTGGTTAGGGTTGATTATAAATTCTCCATCAATTCGAGCCACACGAGCTTCGGAAATTGGAGTTTCAAATGGAAGATCACTTAGTTGGATAGCAGCAGAAGCAGCCAATCCAGCCAAAGCATCTGGCATTACATTTTCGTCATGCGACATCAACTGAATCATCACTTGTGTTTCTGCATGGTAATCTTTTGGGAACAATGGGCGCAATACACGGTCTACCAAACGCATCGTCAATACTTCTGCATCGCTAGGTCTTGCTTCTCTTTTGAAAAAACCTCCTGGGTATTTTCCAGCTGCGGCAAATTTTTCTCTGTAATCTACGGTTAAAGGTAGGAAGTCTACATCACTTTGTTTGTAGTTGGAAACCACGGTACATAGCAACATTGCTTTTCCCATTTGTACAACCACACTACCGTGCGCTTGTTTTGCTAATTTCCCTGTTTCTAATGAGATGGTTCTTCCATCTCCGAGGTCAATAACCTCATTGAATACTTTTGGCATCATAATTTTACTCTAATTTTTATGAATTAATCTGTGTTGTGTGTTGTTTGGGTTTGTTGAGTTCCCTGTGGAGTAAAAATGATCAGTTTAAATTAAAAAAAGAGGCAAATCACTTTGCCTCTTTTTGAAAGGATTTATTTTCTTAAATCTAATTCTTTGATAATCGCACGGTATCTTACGATATCTGTTTTGATTAAATAATCAAGTAAGCTTCTTCTTTTACCTACTAGTTTCACCAATGAACGCTCTGTGTTAAAATCTTTACGATTGTTTTTTAAGTGTTCTGTAAGGTGGTTGATTCTGTGTGTGAACAAAGCAATTTGACCTTCTGTAGATCCAGTGTTTGCTTCAGCACCTCCGTGCTTTTTAAAAATTTCTTTTTTTACTTCTTTAGTTAAATACATGCTAACATTAAATTTTGTTATTAATAATTTTTATGTATTGATATGTCTTGCTATATCAAGGCTGCAAATATACTATTATTTTTTTGTTTGACAATTGTAAAAAACACAAAATAAATAAACTGTAAATCGTTCGAAATTTGAAGAAGTGAGAACTCCAAAAGAGGCTGTCTAAAAAGTTTATTTTCTGTCAACCTGAACTAGTTTCAGGTTCTTATCTGGATTGAAAATCAGTGCCTTAAGATTCTGAAATACCGTGCCTGCCGGCAGACACGGTATTTCAGAATGACAGTTTTAGTACTTTTTAGACAGCCTCATTTAGGATCTTATATTTTGATTTAAAATCAAATCAATGTATAAATTGATTTGTGTTTTTAAATCTTTTCGCTCGTAAATTGCATCGAGAAATCCGTGTTCTAATAAAAACTCAGAACGCTGGAAACCTTCTGGTAAATCTTTACCTGTTGTGTCTTTCACTACTCTTGGTCCTGCAAAAGCAATGAGTGCATTTGGTTCGGCGATATTGATATCACCTAACATTGCAAAAGAGGCGGTAATTCCTCCAGTAGTTGGATCAGTACAAAGAGATATATAGGGTACTTTTGCTTCTGCTAATTGTGTTAATTTTGCCGAAGTTTTTACCATTTGCATTAGCGACAATGGTGCTTCTTGCATTCTTGCACCACCAGATTTAGAAATCATCAGAAAAGGAATTTTGTTTTTGATAGAATGGTCAATAGCACGTGCTATTTTTTCTCCTACAACACTTCCCATTGACCCTCCAATAAAAGCAAAGTCCATGGCTGCAATTACAATATCTTGTCCAAGTGATTTTCCAACTGCGGTTCTAACTGCGTCTTTTAATTTTGTTTTTTTCTGAGCGTCTTTCAAACGGTCAGGATATTTTTTTGTGTCTTCAAATTTCAACGGATCACCAGCTTCAAGTGATTTGTTTAGTTCTTTGAATTTGTTGTCGTCAAATAGAATTTCAAAATATTCTGCACTTCCAATTCGAACATGATATCCGTCTTCACGACTCACATAAAGATTTTCTTTTAAATCTTCTGTATCAACTATTTTTCCACTAGGAGTTTTGTACCAAAGTCCTTTAGGAACGTCTTTTTTTGCTTCTGTTGGGGTTTGGATTCCCTTATCGATTCTCTTAAACCAAGATGACATATGATTCTGTTTTAGGGGGCTAATTTACTAAAAAAATAAAGAGAAACTGAAAAATAATTCAGTTTCTCTTTATCAAAAATTGTAATAAGTTACAACCTGCTTATAAAGTGTTGATGTTGTTAAGGTCTTCAAAAGCCTTGATCAATCGTGCTTTTAAAGTTGCTTCACCTTTACGTAACCATACTCTAGGATCGTAGTATTTTTTATTTGGAGCATCAGCGCCTGTTGGGTTTCCAATCTGAGATTGTAGGTAGTCAAAATTTTCTGACATATAGTCTCTAATTCCCTCCATAAATGCATACTGTAAATCAGTATCAATATTCATTTTAATAGCACCGTAACCGATAGATTCTCTAATTTCTTCAACAGAAGATCCAGAACCACCATGGAATACAAAGTCAATTGGGTTGTGTTCCAATCCGTGTTTCTCTTCGATGAATTTTTGAGAGTTGTCTAATATTTTTGGAGTTAATTTAACGTTTCCAGGTTTGTAAACACCGTGTACATTTCCAAAAGCCGCGGCAACTGTAAATCTTGAAGAAACTTCCGATAATTGCTCGTAAGAATAATTTACTTCTTCTGGTTGTGTGTACAATTTAGATTCATCAACATCAGAATTGTCTACACCATCTTCTTCTCCTCCAGTAATTCCTAATTCAATTTCTAAAGTCATTCCCATTTTGTCCATACGCGCTAGGTACTCTTTACAAATAGCAATGTTTTCTTCCAATGGCTCTTCTGATAAATCAATCATATGTGAAGAGAACAAAGGAGCCCCCGTTTCTGCAAAATGTTTTTCAGAAGCGTCTAACAATCCGTCAATCCAAGGCAATAATTTTTTTGCAGCGTGGTCTGTATGTAAAATAACAGGTACACCATAAGCAACTGCTAATTCATGTACGTGCTTTGCTCCAGCAACTGCTCCAGCAATAGCCGCTTTTTGATCTGTATTGTCCAATCCTTTTCCAGCATTGAATACTGCACCTCCGTTAGAGAATTGAATGATAACAGGTGAATTTAATTCTTTGGCAGTTTCTAATACCGTGTTGATTGTGTTGTTACCAGTAACATTAACAGCAGGTAATGCAAATTTTTTAGCTTTTGCTAATTTAAAAATTTCTTGAACTGCATCTCCAGTAGCAACTCCTGGTTTGATATTGTGACTCATGTTTATTGTTTTAAATAATTTTGAAGCAAAAATAAGAATTAATATCTTTTTTTAGGAGTTTTTAAGAACTAGTTGCAATATAAAATACGAAAACGTTGTAGGTGGTAACCTTCAAATTATGAAATAGTTAAGTGGTCTTGGCGTGCTGAATGCAGCTTCCGAAGTCAAGTAGTACATGGTAGGAACTGCTTTTTGGTTCTCAAACGGTGAAATTAAAAAGGGTAGTTAATTCCAATATTTAACACAGAATTTT
>JAMKCH010086071.1:10219-21548 GCA_023653785.1 Ophioderma brevispina
GTTAAAATCGTAGCGAATACCAAATCCTGAACCAATGGCAATGTTTTCCAATGATTTTAATCCCGTAAATTTTTCATCGGTAGTGGTTAAGTTAGAATTGGTGATGTCCCAAATATTTCCCGCATCAATGAATAAAGCGCCTTTGAAACTTCGGTTAATGTCAAATCGATATTCTAGACTTGTGATAAATTTAAAATTAGAAACATTGAATTCAAGCCCAGTATTGCTAGATCCAGGTCCCAAATCATAGGTTTTCCATGCGCGAATATCACTAGATCCTCCAATAAAATAACTATTGCTAAAGGGGATTTCGTCAGAGTTTCCATAAGGAACAGCAATTCCAAGAAAGGAACGGTAGGCAAAAACAGAAGAGGAAGAGGTTTTCCAAAATTTTTTGAATTCTATATCGGCTCTTACAAATTGCGCAATCGGTATGTCAAGAAATGTTTTTTTGCCATCTGTTTTTGTTTTGGTAAGTGCAGAGGTGAGATTTCCTGATGTGGCAATTTTGGCTTTAAAAAAAAGGTAATCTGTGTCTTTGAAGTCAAATTGCGTATTGTACGTAAAAGCGTAAGAAATGGATGGACTTACGTTATTGGTTGTTAAAATGTCGTATCTTTTTTCTATGTTTTTTGCAATTTGATATTCTTCTGGATTGCTGATTTGAAAGGCAACATCAATGGTGTTTGCAATAAAAGCCAAGGCATTACCTGTGTCTAAGTTTTCGGAGGGAAAGTAGGTTTCTTGAATGTTTTTTAATTTGTTAAACTCCGAAGAATAGATAGAAAAGTAAGAGCCTTTGTTTAAGTTTTTAACATATTGGGCATTGAGCATTTCAATGGTATGTGTTTTTCGGGGTGTCGATTTCCAGGTCAAATCAACCACACCCGTAAATTTTTGTTTGTCGAGTCCAATGTTTTTTTGAAAGCTAGTACCAAGTGAAAAGACCGTTTTTGGTCCCATGTTTTTGGGAATGATTTTATTGCTTAAGAATGGAAAAACAAAACGAGGTATTTCTAAAGAAGCGTCGGCACCAATTTCCCATGAACTAAAAGGTTGGTCGTCCGATCCAGCATTGTTCGATACATCAAATACGGAGCCTTGAAAAGAGAGTTTGAAAATTTCAGCTCCTTTGAAAGTGTTTCTGTTTAAAAATGAAAAACCTCCCGAAAAACCAAGTTGTTTGATGTTGGAATGGATGGCTTCTGTGTTTAGTCGAATGGAATATTTTTTCAGAGGTGTCAAAAGAATAGAGGCTGCCAATTCATTCTCATTAATTTCTTCGTATTTTAATTTTACCAATTTGAAGTTTTTCAAAGATTTCAGATGGTTTCTTGTAAGATTTCTTGCGCTGTCCTTGTAAATTTGATTGGGCTCAATAAAAATTGAATTCAGCAATGATTTGGGACGGTACTTTATTTTATCATGTGCAAAAAACTGAAATCCATTATAATTTATGGAGTCTAAAAAAGGTTGGTCTTTTTTATGGTATCCATAATCGGTATATATTTTAATGTTTTTTAATTTTTGAATTTTAAGAGGGTGTGTAAATACCTCTCCATCTTTTTCAGAAACTCGGTTGGCTATTTTTAATAGTACATCTGTTTTGTGATTGGTGCTCGTTGTGTCGATGTCATAAAAACCGATGAGGTTTTCTGAAAAATGATAGATCCCTGAGTTCCGAAAAAGATTGGTCAGTCGATTTGCTTCTTTTCTGAAGTTTTGATCGATGTACCGATTCCCTTTTTTTAGAAAAGAAGCTTCTGAATTATTTTTGAAAATGGAATCAACAATGTTGGACTCAATTAAAGATTGAATATTGTCGAGGTAATAAGGTGCCTTTTTTTCTACGTAATAACTTACTTCTGCTTTTTTAAAATTTAACGTGATTTCTTTTTTAACTGTCGCATCAAAGTAGCCTTGGTTGAAATAATAGGTTCTTATTTTTTTTGCACTGGAAACGGTTTTGTTGATGTCGTGTATCACTGGAGCCTCTCCTTTGGTTAAAAACCATTTGTGTCGTGCTTTGTAGTTTTCTTCTTTTTTACGGACTTGTTTTTCGGAAAAAACGCTCGTAAGGAATTTGTAGTATTTTGGTTTTTTTTCTTTTTTCTTTTTGTATGCATTTTCGTAATCAAGATTCCCTAAATTATAAAATAGTAAGGGAAGTGGTAGTCCTAAGGATTTTTGATTGGGACGTTGGATAATCAAATCATTCACTTCAGAGTCACGAATTTTTTTGTCCTTTTGCGCAACTTCGTTGTTTTTTTCTTCTAGTTCAAAAATTTTATTTTTAGTTAGTAGGTAATCTCCTTCGGGGACATATTTTGTCGATTTACATGACCAAAACAGCAGTGCCGTGCAAGAGAAAATGAAAAAAGATATGTTAAAGCTGTTTTTCAACAAAGAGTGTTTTTATTTTTGTTCAAAAATAATACTTTTGAGCCTTACTGAACCCTATTGGACTGATTTTTATAAATCCTTACTAAATAAACGTATTTTTGTTTTTTTAATTTCAATCTGAGTGGTTGAAAAAAACTAAATAGTAAGAAAGAACGGACATGAGCTTGTCGAAAAATCAAATAAAATTGATACATGCGCTTCAACGTAAAAAAGGAAGAATGCAAAAGGGGTTGTTTGTGGCAGAAGGAATCAAAGGAGTGCAGGAATTGATGAGGTCAACAATGGTGCTTCATTCTTTATTTGTTACGGAGGTGTGTGTAGGTCATTTTGAATCTGAAAACTATCAATTGATTTCTGGAGAAGATTTGAAAAAAGTCAGTTCTCTGAAAACCCCGAGTGGTGTTCTTGCACTGTTTGAAATTCCGAAAGAAAAAGAACTTTTGTTGGAAGGGTTGGTTTTGGCTTTGGATGCAATAAATGACCCTGGAAACTTAGGAACAATTATTCGTTTGTGTGATTGGTTTGACGTGAAACAATTGTTGTGCTCTAAAGATACGGTCGATTGTTACAACGCAAAAGTAGTGCAATCTACCATGGGTTCGTTGTCAAGAGTGCAAATCAATTATGTGGATTTAAAGGAGGTTCTGGGGGAGATGCCCGTTCCTAAAATAATTGCCGATATGGATGGGGAAAATTTGTACCGCGCAGTATTGCCAAAAAAAGCAGTGTTGATTTTGGGGAATGAGGCGAATGGAATAGGAGAAGAAATACAAGAATTAAAAGACAGGTCTTTGACGATTCCAAGATTTGGCGCTGAAACAGAAAGTTTAAATGTAGCAACTGCAACAGCGATACTTCTAAGCGAGTTCAGAAGAGGTTGATCTTTCTTGGCGTTTTGTTTTCGTCGATGCATGCAGGTCATCCAAAAGGCTGGCTGCTTTGTAAGCCGAAGTTTCAACGTGCAATTGTATTGTAAAAAACATTCACCTTGTAAGCCGAAGTTTCAACGTGCAATTGTACTGTAAAAAACATTCACTTTGTAAGCCGAAGTTTCAACGTGCAATTGTACTGTAAAAAACATTCACTTTGTAAGCCGAAGTTTCAATGTGCAATTGTACTGTAAAAAACATTCACTTTGTAAGCCGAAGTTTCAATGTGCAATTGTATTGTAAAAAACATTCACCTTGTAAGCCGAAGTTTCAACGTGCAATTGTATCGTAAAAAACATTCACTTTGTAAGCCGAAGTTTCAACGTAGGCTTACTCGAACGCAAACTTTATAAAAATAGCTTTGGTTCCCATAAAGTTGATAGGGTCAGTATAAGGGCTTGTCAGGTTGGTGTCATCGACATTGTCGTAAAAAAGCTCGTTTGTAATGGCAAACTGACCTCTAATAGAAGGTGAAAACTTGAAATAAGGAAAATAAATATCCATTCCCAACCCTACTTCGTACATAAAATTATGCGATTGCATACGAAAGATGTTGGTACGATTGTCGTCCTTGTTGTTTTGTTTGCTAGAAAAATTCAAATCGTATGAAAAGCCGCCGATAACATAAGGTTTTATATTGTTCAGGCGATTGGTGCTAAATTTTAATAGCACAGGTAAATGCAAATATGTAGAACTTAATTCTGCACTTTCATGATCAAATACACTTGTGGCAGAGGTTCCATTAATAAAACTTTGATCCATAAAATGAATGGTACTTGCATTGCTAGATAAACCTGGTTCGAAGCGTAAGTTTACATTATTATTGATACGCATGTCTCCAATCAATCCTACATTAAAACCTATTTGGTTGTCAAAAGTGACAAAAGTATTTTCGAAACTACTGGCCTTGTAATTTACCTTAAAATCCCTTGAGTTTAGTCCCAAATAAAACCCCCAATGGTATTCTTTTTTGTCGAAATTGGGCAGCTGATGCAATACTCTTCGCTGTGAAGAAAGCGATTGCAGCACTAAAAAAAGGAGTATGAATAGGAAGCTGTATTTTTTCATGAGGTGTTTTAAAGTCTAAAAATAATAAAACAATTTTATTTACTTGCTGTATAAATAGAAGCCACTCCAAACGTAACAGGAATGTCTTTGGTACTTATAAACCCATTTTTTTCTAAAATATTGTTGAATGCCTTTCCAAAAGGAAAAGCATTTGCAGATTCTGACAAATAGGAGTAGGCCGTTTTGTCTTTAGAAAATAGTTTTCCGACGAGAGGTAAAATAAGATTCGAATGAATTTTATATCCTAGTTTGTATACAGGATTGGTTGGTACGGCAGTTTCTAAAACAACAAAAACGCCTCCTGGTTTCAAAACTCTTACTATTTCTTTCAGACCTTTGTCTAAGTTTTCAAAATTTCGAACACCAAAAGAAACCGTAATGGCGTCAAAATAATTGTCTTCAAAAGGAATGTTTTCAGAATCTCCGAGTACCATGTCAATTTTATGGCTCAGGTTTTTTGCGGCAATTTTTTGTTTTCCAATTGCTAACATTCCTTCAGAGATATCCAGTCCAACAATTTTGTCAACAGCTAGGTCAGACATCATGATTGCCAAATCCCCAGTACCAGTAGCAATATCTAATACTTTTTTAGGTTGACTACTGGCTACAAGTTGAATTACTTTTTTTCTCCATTTTACATCAATTCCAAAAGAAATTACACGGTTCAGTCCGTCGTAATTTTCTGAAATATTGTCGAACATTTGTGCTACTTGTTCTTTTTTTCCAAGATTGGAATCCTTATAAGGTTTTATTTTTTTTGACATATAAATGGGATTAACCGTTGATTGCCACAACAGCGCTGATTTTATTTGGAATCATTTCTTTTAGCATGGTTTCAATACCATTTTTTAAGGTGACGGTTGAAGAAGGGCAGCCGCTACAAGCTCCCTGTAAAACAACACTTACAACTTGTGTTTCTTCATCATAGGATTGAAAGGTGATGTTTCCACCGTCTGCAGCCACCGCAGGTTTTACATATTCTTCTAAAATACCTGCAATGTCTAAAGAAGTTCCTTCGAGTTTGGTAATGTCAACAGAAGGGATTTCTGTTTTTGCCATGGTTTTTGTTTCGTCAACGATAAGCTGATTACTCTCAATATAAGTTTTGATAAAAGAACGCAAATCATTAACAGTGTCTGCGGTCCATTCGACAGTGCCGTTTTTCGTGATAGAAACATAATTTTCGGCAATGTATACTTCTTTGACATAAACGTATTTGAAAAGCTCTTTTGCCAAAGGAGAATTTGTAGTTTCTTTCTCGTTTTTGTATTCGTAATCTTTTTCAGAAAGCAGGCGATTGCTGCCAAATTTCATTACGGAAGGATTTGGTGTGCTTTCGGCATAAATTTCTACAACTATTTTTTTAGGAGTTGCAGCTTCTGTAATAATTGGATTTCCTTGGTTCAAATAAATCTCAATCAATTCACGTATTTCTTCCTGTATATCTGCCCATTCTACGATGTCAAACTTTTCAATAGCAACAAAATTAGCACTGATAAAAACTTTGCTTACAAAAGGCAAGTGAAACAATTGTTGTGATAGAGGAGATTCTTTAGACTCGTCTATATTGTTGAATTGATAGCTGCCGCCTTTCGTTAAAAGTTGGTTGCTATTAAATTTTACAATACTAGGATTGTTTGTTTCTTCAACGGAAATTTTATGGATGCTCATGTAGATCGAATAATATTTCTGCAAAAATAGACTAATTCATCTAAAAGCAAAAATAGAGAACTTCCTAAATTTTAAAAGTAGAAGAATAGTTTTCTAGGATGGCACTTTAAAGTAAAAAAGAAAGGGTAATACCAATTCTTTCATTTTTTAAATCCAGCGTGGCGGCATCTATTTCAGAATAGTTTGGGTAGAAATCATAATACTCGTTGCTTTCATCTTTTTGATAGGAAATATCAACCTTGGCGTTTTTGAACTGGAATCCCAATCCGAGCGAATAACCTTTTGTTTCAAAACTACTAGGGAAGTTGTTGTAAAGCGCGTTTTTTTGAGTATAACCACCTCTAAAGCGCCATTGTTTTATTCTCCATTCAGAACCGATTCGCAAGGTGCTAAATTGGTCGTTTGCAATCGTGTTGATGGAGTTGTTGCTGTTTGTAAAAGAGTTGCCGTTGTCGTTTAAACGCGTGGTTTTAAAATCACTGAGCGAATAGTCAACACTTATCAAGCCACTTTTGTTGAATATATACGCGGAACTGAATGTGATTTTTGCAGGTGTTTTAAGTGTGTAGTTGTAATTGTTGTAAAGAGGATTGTTTTGGTAGGTCGAAGAAACATTGCTTGCTTTGATTTGGGTTTGACCGTTAAAACCGTCGGCTTCGTTTATATTTGTTTCTTCTTGAATGTCATAATACCAAACAGGACTTTGGAATGATAGTCCCAATCGGAGGTTGTACACGGGTTTTGCTATAATTCCAAATCCCAGTGAAATACCTGTACCTAGTTGCGACTGGTATTGAATGAAATCTGAAAACAAGGTGTTTCCTGAACCGTCAGAATTGTCTTCGTATAAGAAGGCTTCTTGTGTAAAATCAATAAAGTGTGTGTTTAAGGAAGCACCAACATACAAGGTGTTTTCGTAAGCGGCAGAAAAAGAAAACGTATATACTTCACTATTTCCACGTGTATCGTTTGTAAAAGATTGCTTTTCGGAAGTTATGAAATCTGTTGTAGGGTCGTTCGTGTCGTATGGATGATTAATGAATGTTGCAAAATTGTTTGAATTGTTTCCGTTGACGCTATAATTATTATTGAAATCATGTTGTATGCTGTAGTTGATGGCAACCGCAAATTTATGCCAAGACGATCGACGGTTTGGATTGTCAAATACAAACACGGCACCCAATTGAGGAGCATTTAGTTTGGTGAATTCATTATAGGTTGTTGTTCCGTAGTAATGTGAGTCGGTTTTGTTCGAACGAATGTCGAGACTTCCCGAAAATTCACTGTGATTGAAAACAGCTCCGCCGGCTGGGTTGATATAGGTAGCGCTTAAGTCGCCTCCCAGTGCTCCAAAAGCACCCCCCATAGCATTAAATCTAGCTGTTCCTTGGAATTTTTCATTTGAAAAAAGCAATGCCAAATGATCATAGTCCAATGCTTGGGCATAAGAAAACGAGAAGCTTGTAAACAAAATGATGATAAAAAATAATTTCTTCATGCAAATAAATTTTAGAGATAAGATTGTTTTAACGTCTTCTAGAAGAAGAGCTGTTTCTTGAAGAGGATGCTCTTCTGGAGCTGCTACCGTTGTTACTTGAAGAGTTTCTTCTCGAGGAGCTATAACTCGGTGAACTTGTTTTTTTACGACTGTAATTCGAGGTTGACCTAGTAGATTTTGTAGTGCGACTCGTGCTGGTTTTTTTATCGCTGCTATAACGGGTGCTTCGCGTACTAGTGCTTTTTGGTTTTGTTGCTGTACTGCTACTTTTTCTTCTGTAGTCGCTCGACCTTTTCGTTGAAGTAGGGGTTGCATACACGGAGCTAGATCTTCTTGTAGTGTACTTCTTCGAAAAAGTACTACTGTTTCTATTGCTTCGAGTTGTTGTACTGGGTGTTCTTCTTCCGTAGGTTGTTGTGCTGTTATTTGTTCTTCTATACGTGTTATTTGCTCTTTTGGAATAACTAGTGTTCCTATTGGTATAGGCGAGTGTTCTGCTGCTTCTTTTGCCGTAATAACTATTGTTTCTGTTGTAACGATAGTTGTAGCTGCGATAATAAGGAGTTGCATACCCATAGTTCCATCCCCAGTAATTTCCATAAGGAGAGTAGCTGTAATAAGGCCAGTCCCAATGGTTAAAATAACGATATGGGCGATAATATCCATAATTCCATCCCCAATAAGAGTCCCAATAAGGGTCCCAGTAATTGTAGCCTCCGTTGATGTGTACGTAAACAGCGGAATTGTTAGCTTGCTGAGTAGGGCTTTCTTCCATATATTCTTCCTCGTAAGGAACCTCGTTTTCAAGAGTTTCTTCTAATTCCAATTCAGCAATTCCACTAGAGAAAGTCCTATTGTTATCATAGTACGGTTCTCTGTCTTGTTTGTAGGTTGGCCTAGAAGAGTAAATTCCGTCAGAATTCTCCGTGTAGTATTGTGATGTTCCACAGGATTGTAGGGTGCCTATAAGAATCAATAAAAGAAAATAAGTGCTTAAAGATCGAAAAGAAGATTGATAAACTTTCATAATCATTGTATTTTTTATTGTTGAAGAATCTAAAATTAAGTAGTTTTGCCGATTATAGACAGCGCTACAATGTTGAAAATACAATATTTATGCCAAACTTTTTTAGATGAGTAAAAAATTAACAAAACGGAGCGAAGATTATTCGAAGTGGTACAACGAGTTGGTTGTAAAAGCAGATTTAGCAGAAAATTCAGCTGTAAGAGGTTGTATGGTTATCAAGCCTTATGGCTATGCTATTTGGGAAAAAATGCAAAAAGCGCTGGATGAAATGTTCAAAGAAACAGGACATGAGAATGCTTATTTCCCTTTGTTAGTGCCTAAAAGTTTGTTTGAGGCAGAAGAGAAAAATGCAGAAGGGTTTGCAAAAGAATGTGCTGTGGTTACTCATTATCGATTGAAAAACAATCCAGATAAGGAAGGGAAGTTGATGGTGGATCCCAATGCTAAATTAGAAGAGGAATTGGTGATTCGTCCAACCAGTGAAGCTATAATATGGAATACCTATAGAGGATGGATTCAATCTTATAGAGATTTGCCACTATTGATCAATCAATGGGCAAATGTGATGCGTTGGGAAATGCGTACACGTCTGTTTTTAAGAACAGCTGAATTCTTGTGGCAAGAAGGACATACGGCACATGCCACAAAACAAGAAGCGGTAGAGGAAACTACAAAAATGCAAGGGGTGTATGCTGATTTTGCAGAAAATTTTATGGCGATGCCTGTTGTAAAAGGAGTAAAAACCGAAAGTGAACGTTTTGCAGGAGCTGTTGATACCTATACAATTGAGGCTTTGATGCAAGATGGGAAAGCACTTCAGGCGGGGACGTCTCACTTTTTGGGGCAGAATTTTGCCGAAGCGTTTGATGTGAAATTTACAAGTAAAGAAGGGAAGCAAGAGCATGTTTGGGCAACTTCTTGGGGAGTTTCAACACGTTTGATAGGAGGTTTGATAATGACGCATTCGGATGACTTTGGATTGGTGTTGCCACCAAAATTAGCGCCAATACAGGTGGTGATTGTACCTATTTATAGAAACGACGAACAATTGGATGCGATTTCTGAAAAAGCAAATGAAATTGTAGCGAAGTTGAAAGCAAAAGGAATTTCAGTCAAATTTGACACTAGGGACACGCACAAGCCTGGTTGGAAATTTGCAGAATACGAATTGAAAGGTGTGCCATTGCGAATTGCGATGGGGCCAAGAGACCTGGAAAATGGTACTTTGGAGTTGGCAAGAAGAGATACTTTGGAAAAACAAAGTGTTTCACAAGAAGGAATTGAAAATACAATTGAAGGTTTGTTAGAAGAAATTCAACAGAATCTATTTGAGAAAGCCTTGAATTACAGGAATGAGCACGTAACTGAGGTAGCTACTTTTGAAGAGTTTCAAAAAGTGCTAGAAACCAAAGGAGGGTTCATTTCGGCTCACTGGGATGGAACTGTTGCTACAGAAGACAAGATAAAAGAATTGACAAAAGCAACCATTCGTTGTATTGCTTTGGACGCTCAAGAGGAGGAAGGTGTCTGTGTGTATTCTGGGAATCCTTCTAGTAAAAGAGTGCTTTTTGCAAAGGCGTATTAGAAAAATAAAAAAAAACTAAAATTTGTTTGCAGAAGTTGAAATGTAGTGTATCTTTGCAACCGCAAATCGAGAGAGCTGCAAGCGTTTTTTTAAATAGTGAATAGTGTGATGATAAAACTGGAAATATTTTCAAAATAATTTTGTCAGTATTAAAAAAGGTTTTATTTTTGCCTCGCTTTAAAAAGCAACAAATTGGTCCGTTCGTCTAGGGGTTAGGACGCCAGGTTTTCATCCTGGTAACAGGGGTTCGATTCCCCTACGGACTACAAAAAATTAAGTTTTTAAAAAAATAAATTATGGCAAATCATAAGTCAGCATTAAAGAGAATTAGAAGCGACCGCGAAAAGCAGTTGAGAAACAAATACCAGCATAAAACTACCAGAAATGCTGTTAGAAGTTTAAGAGCTCTTACAGATAAAAAGGAGGCTGAAGGAAAACTCCCTGCTGTAGTTGCCATGTTGCAAAAATTAGCAAAGAACAATGTGATTCATAAAAACAAAGCTGCTAATTTGCAATCTAAACTAGTAAAGCACGTAGCTGCATTGTAGTTTAAAAGCAAAACAACTTATAAAAGAGGCTGTCTGAAAAGACAGCCTTTATTTTTGCATTTTTTTTAGTTATTTCTTAATTTTAAGAATGAGTAAGAAAGGGATCAAGACGGATCAAGACCAATTGTTGTGTTTATGCATAATTTGAGTTAATCTAAAGAGGAAGAATTCTACATTTTTGACACCTCTAAACTGTGCTCTAAAAGCCTTTATCTTAGCGTTAAAAGATTCTGCTGAGGCATTTGTACTGCGATTGATAAAATAATTAAGTATAGATCTATAGTTTAATGTAATAGTATTGGCTATTGTATTGAATGCCTTAAAACCAGATTGTTCCACATCCTTGTACCAATGCGCTAGTTTTGTGTATGCTGTTTCTATTGATTTTGTGGTGTTAAAAATATTTCTCAGACCTTGTACCAGGGTAAATGCAGTTTTGATATCGGGATATTCCTGAAACACTATTTTACTTCTCTGATATTGATTTTTAGTCCAATTAGATGGTGCTTTGTAGAGTAAATATCTACTTCTTGCCAAGAGTTGTTTTCTAGTATCCCCATTGCTAAATAGCTTTGGTCTGTATATTTGGTTAGTTAATCT
>JAMKCH010086073.1:0-15827 GCA_023653785.1 Ophioderma brevispina
ATGCCCTTTAAAAGGGAAGTGCTTGTCAGAAGCAATCGTGTACCAAGCCGTTGTTAAATCAAGTGTAGGGTGCAAGACCTGTATAGGCCTTGCAGGAAAAACTTTCAAGGAAAGATTCAATAACCATGTCAAATCGTTCACTCATAAAAAATACAAAAATGAAACTGAACTATCTAAACATATCTGGTCATTAAAAAACAAGCAAGAAACATATGAGATCTCATGGAAAATAATTCGGCAATCTAACACATTTAGGCGAAAGTCCGGCATCTGCAATCTCTGCTTGGAAGAAAAAACAGCTATCCTTGAACACAAACAACTTGATGCAAACAAATCGTTAAACAAACGATCAGAACTAATAGGCAGATGTCGCCATAGCAACCGAAAAAGCCGTGGTAGGATGAAGTAGCCCCACTCGCCTGACGATCGCAATAGCGTGAAACACGGTGTAGCGAGCCAGTGCTAACCTGTACAAACTTATGTGTATTATATATATATATATTAAGCGTATACAATTTTTTAAAGGATATGAAGTATAAATGTCATGAGAAATTTAAGAAAACGAGAAAAATATGGCTGTTATAAAGTTATATAGACCACTTTTATTTTCCAAAAAATTATGAATCATTATGGTTATATTTCAAATGTTCCATGAGCTTAATTTGTGAACAGTTTTGGCTGCCAATATTTATTATGTGTTGCAACATGTCTAGTATTTATTAATTTTAACAGGCAGTACAATGTTTGTGTTTCCCAACATGTTTACACGTGAAATTTAGGGTTTTTCTGGAAAAAAATGAGTTAAAACTATATTGTCGACTAATTAAAGGGATTTTATTTTTAAGGAGCCAAATTCAGTCGTAAGAGGTTGTAATTTTCTGAATTTGGTGGTCATCGTGGCCAGTCTGCGCTATATTTTACAACGAACGATAATGCAACAGTGAAAGTTTCCCGTTTTAAACGCTTACGGAAGATGCTTGTATACAAATATATACTGTGTGTAGCAGAGACACAATGCAATCGAGAATGTTCAATACTAGCGTCTAAGGTGATCGATCGACTCTTTTTGAGTTAAGCCAAGCAGGCGAATGCGCATTCGTCTCCTTTGACATAGAAACAGAGGACGTTTTTTTAGTTTTTGCAAACAGACCAAACACTTTGTAATTAAATTTGACAAGGAAAACAAAGGATACTTGAATTGAAAGTGTGCTCAAAATGAAGAACGTTTCAATGTCCACATCACAATGTACATATAAAATCATTTTCCTAAAATGTTTCAAATTTAAGACATGCAAGTTCATTATTCTTTAAAACTTCAATCGCCGATATCTCGAAATGTGACTTTTGGTCGATTGGCCTGTTTGGAAGATTCGTGACGATATATGCATACATACAGTGTAGGGAAAAATCTTTGTGTAATATGGAAATTGGCAGTTTTGCTGACGTGGGAAATTTATAACGTCATTCTGACGTAATTCTAGGCATTTTGGTACTCATTTTGTTAGCAATGGAAAGAAGATGATCATAGCTATCCATTGGTACCAAAATCAAGTGTCTGTGGTATTCCTGTGTAGTACTACACATGTTGGTACTTCTCTGTTGATTTTCTCTATTGTAAAATCCCAATGCACGAAAGTGTCATTTTGAATTTGTCATCAAATTTCAGGGAGAAGGTTAACTGTTGTGTACATTTTACAATTTTGTAACAGGTTAAAGAGCCTAATATTTCAAAAAAATGTCCCTTTGTCGGGGGGGGGGGGCATTAATTTTGAACTGTTTATTTTACGCGGTTGGTGTTTTGTGTCCCCTCTAGCGTACCATATACCTGCCTGTAAACAAGAACTTTGTTTGTAATATTTCTTTTTTTTTAAGAATATACTACCCGGCTGAATGTTTCTGAGTTTCATTGCACTAAAACTTGTACTTCTTCAAGGTGAGTAAGTTAATAACAAATCAGATATGAATAGGCACCGATGTTGTATTTTTCTTTTACCATGGTGATCTACATTTACACAAAGGCAAACAGACGAGTGTTTGTGGCATTTCGTTATTAACACTATATCCTGGAGTAATTGTTTGCGCATTCAGCATAGCCTTTTGCCCACTGAATTGATATACACAATGTGATTTTAATATGGTTTGTGTGGTATTATTTTGATCCTTAATGAAAAGTACGTTAACGTAAAGTCTTCCATGGTTATATTTTTTCTAGTAAACTGCTACATGCTTAAATAATTTGCCCGCCACCGGCAAACCCAGTACGGCTCATGAGTAACTTTTCTTGATTATTTTAAGTAGGTTAGTGATCACTATATGGAGATGTGTGCGCACATAATCGTGATCTCTTATTCTAGATATAAATGTTATTCAGTTGTAGATATATATCGATTTAACGTGCACCTGTTAGATTGACCGATTTGTAAAAAAAAAAGAAAATGTTTCGTGTTAGTACCTTTTAGCATTTAGCATTTTCCAAAAGTCTTCTCAACATCGACAACTGACGAATAGTTTGAGAACAGCTTTTTGATACCACTGAACCCAAAGGAGCAAACGCGCATTTTGAGTTTGCCAAAAAATCTTGATGTATTGTCTGGCTTTCAAAATAAGTTCCATAATGTCGTGCACCAGAAGTAATGATTTCAACAGGGGACGGCGGCCAAGAAATCCAAATTTTAGCTGTCGCCATTGATTTTACACGTACAAGCGAAAACTTGTTGAAAAATTCTGATTTTTTTATATTTATAACATTTGGCAAAAAGCACAGGCAAGAGCCCAATAGTGCTGACAAAAGCAGTAAATTCAAGGGAAGCCTTATAAACAATATAAAACTGAATAAAGGGAACTAAAATGAAGAAAATAAGTAAAAAGACAAAACCAAAAAGGAATAAAACACTTAGACCTGGAGTGTCCTAACAGCTGCCTTGAAAGCAGGAAAGGAGGCACAAGTCAAAACATGTTCAGGCAATATGTTGTCAAGGAATATTTTCTTACTTCAAAACCGTTGGAGTTGAAGAATCATGAAGAAAGAATGTAAGGGTTATTTCTGTTTTTTTTTTTGTACGAATAATGTCGTATGTGGGTCATGGGAACAGCCACGACCGATCCACATCAAAGCACCGAAATTGGTTTGTGGTTTACACTCCGTATTGCAATGAATTCTTTTGATATTTTGGGTGAGTTGCTATGAATAAAGCTCGTCCGCCACCGCCTGGATTTCAAGTGCCCCCAATTCCATCATTACAGACCCAAAATATCAATATACTGAATAAAAATGACCTTCAGATATAATAATATTGTTTTCAAAAACGGTGAAACTTCTTAGGTCCAAGAACACCAAATCACCGTTCTTTCATAAAACAGTTAATTTATTTTCAATATGAAATTAAAATCGTTAATATCAGTCAAAGCTGATATTATCGTATACATAGTAGGAATAGGAACAATTTAACTTATTGGCACCACCTGTTAGGAATGATTGTAATTTGACAAAGAGTAAAGTAATACTGTTTTCATTGATATACTTTGCGGAAGACTGAACTCCATCCCAATTGAGTGTAACCTGATTCCTTTTTCAGGTTACAGAGATTTTTAGTTGGTGTAATTCAAGAATGTTGAAGTACATATATGCACACGTCGAAAAAAAATGTCAACATAAGGCTCTTATTGATGGACAAATTAATATCAGTCATGCAAATGAATGTTGATCATCTAAGAAAAAGTAAAATGTTTTATTATTCCCATTTTAAAATTAAGTTTCACCATCTGAGATATTTTCACTCTTTTGGAATTGCAAAACAAATTCATGATTGACAAATATGCCATTTATTCGTCATTTTAAGGTTAGGGGCTACTAAGAATGGCTTGGAAGAATCAATTTCCAATTTATCAATGATAAAAATATTCTTTTTTCAGCTATATTTTTTTTTTATTTGATGAAAATCCGACATGCCGTTCCGATTAAATAGCAATTTTAAGTGTGAAACACATAAGCAAATATTACGCTGGGCATGTGTTTCCCTATATCAATACATGTAAAATCGCCGTGTAGGTGATTTTAAGGCACATTCGTCGAATATTAATTATACGAAATGTAAGAGGCCGTGTAAGATCATTTTGCTTAGGACTCGTACAAATAGTATTAAATAATAATGCAAATATTTAAATTCTTGTATTCTACAAATTCCTTATGTTTTTTATTGTTCCTCAAGCGGCGATTTTTAATATAAGCAAAAAAAATAATAACTATTAAAAGGATATCAAATTTTCAACAAAAATCATGTTTCTAAATGTTAAAATTTATTATCTCACTATTTATTTAAAAAAATAATATTAAAATGCAAAAATATGGTCAAACAATTAATGTTAGTGTTTCTATTTTTAAGGTTAATTTTCTCGAAACGGCTTTTTACAACATGTTACGGATCTTATTTTCAAAATTATATATGCTATTGCGCTCAAATTTAGCCTGTACAGTATTGGTAGTTTGACGCTAAATAGCCTTTTCCCCAAATTTGTTCTTTATTCCAATTTTATATATATGGGTCCAAATCACAAAATATGCTACTTTTTTGCGAAAATTTTATGCCGTTACCGGATAAAATTCAAATAAAAGGCTATTTAGCGTCAAATTGTACGCGTAAATGGACAATTTAAGCCCAAAGTGCATAAAATCATTCACTTCTGTAAAAAACGGCCGTAACTGGTACGCTTAAAATCCAAGATGGCTGCCATTAGTTTGCAAATTAGGTGACCTATGACCTTAAAATTACATATTTTTCATCATATGAAAATTGTATATACTTAAATCGGGTCATTTCCCCCTTTATATAGTAAAAAACTTTATATTCATAATCCATCATTTAATTTGTCACGTACTAAAATTTACAAATTAACGACAAATTTGTCATTCATGAATTAGTCATGCAATTTTAAGAATTGTAAAAAATGTGAACATTCTCAGCTTGATTTTTGTTGAATGATAAAAAGTAAATTTGCATACAAAGAGCCTCTTCTTGACAATTTATTTTTTCCGTGTAAAGTGTCATTCCTTTTAGTGTTACATAGTTCATAAGTTAAACAATATCATACGTGCAATAAAATAATTGTCAATAAAAAATAACCAAATGAATTGCTCATTAACTGAAATAACAATTTTATATGATTGCGACCGCGACTATTTGAAAGTATTTGAAGGCCATTAAGTATTTGAAGGGATTAGCAGCGATAATGCGAGGGAATCGAAAAAAATGTGGAAATGCATTTTTTAAACTTATAAATCAGGGATAAGTGTGTAAAATTCCATATAACTGCTTTAATGTTGAAACAAACCACCAAATAGTGAAAAAATGAAGTATTTGAGAAAATTTGTCATACCGTCTCCAGCAAATAGACAGCGACGACATCTCAAAATCTGCACTAAACAGCTGATTGCGGTTTACACCAGTACATAATAAACAGAGATCAATAATGTTTGTGTTTGAGGTCCAACTGTAGTGATCATGGTGCACAATATCACGCTGAAAATCTGTGGTATTCACCGGGAAAGGCTTCTTGGATTTCAAGTCGGAATTTTGATACGCACGTATAGAAATTACAGAATCAGATAAAAAGTACTGCCTTGTCTTTAATACACGGATTTCAAGCCAACCACTTGCAGGTTATGTTCGCATATCCATGCCAGTAACAAAAATATAAAAATATGAATTTTGATGATTTTTTCGATGTTCCGGATTAGCAAATCGCTGCTAATCCCTTTTAAGAATTTAAAAATGTTCCAATTTCGAATTTTGGGCTCTTAAGCTTTGACCATTAGAATTCGGACGGCTATGGTGCCCATTTGAAGGCAAATAAAAGGGCTACAAATGTGCAAAGATTGACGAGTCTACAGGTATTTGCATTTATACCCATGCCCTTTTGAAAAGAAAAAACATGTCAAGTAGACAAGAGTTTGCCTAATGTGTTCGTCAGACTTGGCCAATATCGACATAATTACTTACTTGACTTGTGTGATTAACTTATCAGTTCAGTTCAGTTCAGTTTTTATTCTTATAATATCAAAAATATTGGAACCGTTAGTCTAGCAGATAACATGGGTTCTTATGCACCCCTCAAACCTTAATTCTAACAGGATTTTGGCATCTCCACGGCATCTCTTAAGAATTTTGATGTTGCCAAAATCAAATATTGTCCCAAGGGGACTGTTTTGCGGCCATCTTGGATGTAAAGAGATCAGTCATATAAAGTAATTTCATTTGTTTGAAGAGTATCTCAAATAATTCGTCTCATCACAAGCAATCATAAAATATATACTTTGGCATATTTGTGATGTTCAGTTACAAAGATATGGGTGAAAATGCGATAAAGGTCATTGAACTGTTGATTACTCATCTCTTTCCTAAAAACCCAAACGGAAGATGATAAATAGTGGAATCTGTATATTTCGAGATTGCTCATGCTCATGCAAACAATTTCACTCCAATTTTGTCAACATTGAAGCATTTTGAAAATCTTGTCCCCCTGCACTGCAAAAATTGGGGGTGTTAAAATTTGAACACCAAGTCGGTGTCAAGCTTGTCGGTGTAAGTTTTTGGTGTTAAAATTTAGGATTTAACACCGCTTGGTGTTGCTGCATAATTTTAATTATGCATTTTGATGATCTGTTTATGATTTGTTAGAGGCAAGCAGTTAAAATAGAAGCAAAAAATAACAAAATCAAACATTTTCTACTAAAATATCAGACGTTGCACATATAAATGTTAACACCAAAGTTTGGCGTTAATTGCCACCAGAGGGTGAGGTCACGTCCCGTATTGATTCCAGGAGAAGGTTAAATTAACACCAGTCGTGTAAATTTGGCACCGACAGTGATTAAAAAAAAAATTAACACCGACTGTGGTGTAAAATTAACAGTTTATTGTAACACCAAAATTTGTCTTCATAAAACAACTATCATTTTGGTATTTAACACCGCAATGGTGTAGATCTAACACTAGTGGGTGCAGTCCCATATTGATTCCAGGAGGGAGTTAAAATTAACACCCATGGTGTTAAAGTTAACACCCCAGTTTTGCAGTGTGTACAATGGGCAATAAAAAGTACAATGACCTTTATCACATTTAGGGATTTAAGGGATATGTTTTCTGATGGTGAGAAGAATCATTTGAGATAATTTTCAAATAAATTGAACCACTTTGTACGATTATTCCATCTTAATCCAAGATGGCCGCCAAACGGATCCCTTGTCACAATATTTGATTTTGGTAGCATCGGTGACATTTTTGAAGATGGCATAGGTGTGCTAAAAAAAATAATGTTAGAATTTAGTTTTAAGGGGTGCATGGTAACACATATAATCTGCTAGACTACTTGTACAATATTACACCACATCTATCTGCTAGTCAATTAGGTCTGGTATAAGATATGACACAATGAGAAATAACTACGCTTGTTAAATGAGCTCTTCGGAAAAAGGATAAGGATATAAATTTAAAAGCATGGAAATAATGGAAATCCATCCAAAACCACCGTTTCACATAATATTTATTTTTCTTCAGCATTAAAGAAAATAGTTTGATAAAATAATAGACTGGTACAAGATAGTAAGTATTGTTCTACATAATTTATTCCAATCCAAAACTCCAATGGCGTATTCTACTACAAAAAAAATGTATTACATACCTTTTAATCGGACATTTTGGCCTGAAGTTCATCGGAGCAGCGAAGTTTATACCTCCGACCGGTTCGGGTCGCAGACGTTTATGCTTCATTGGTTAAAAGGCAGAACTTTCCACACGTAATTCCACTACACTTAAAGGTGGCTGACCCGACCGACAACCTCGTCCTCCCACTTTCCTCCGTCGAAATTGAGATTTTGATTTCAGAAAAAAAGTTTATGGCCCAGAAAATATATACTTTTATGGTATGAACAAAAATGCCTCCAAAATATGGTCGACCACGTTAATTAACACACACTGCTCTATACACACCTTTGCTCTTTCTATCCAAAGACCACGATCAGGTTACCCACCTTTATTTGTGAACATTGAAATTTCCAACATTGAACATTGACATTTTGCGCCAACAGTGTGCAAGGAAGGTGCACGTCTGCGAGAATGAGCGTGCAGTTAGATAATTTAAAAAATAAAGGATATTACCAGCCATAACATTTTATGCACGAATTGAACAAACAAACAAAAAACGCTTGAAAACATAAAATGTCTTCATCATCAATTGACCAGTAGATTGACATATCTGAGCTCTTAGCTAATCAAATGACAGAATGACCACGATTTTTTCCTTGTTCCATGTATTACTATGCCTTAAATGGTGTACAGGATAATACTGTTCTATTTTTCTTTTACCCTGCCATGGTAAATTTGCCAATTTCTATAGTACATAGTTTAGAATAGGGCAAAATATAAAATTGAAATCCTATTAACTCTACACCAATTGTGAAACTGATAAATAGCACTCTTTAAATGTCTTATAAAAATGATCAAATTTTGCGTGGGTTTATTTTTTCACCTAAATGAGTTAATCAGAGGGTTATCCGTTTAGGAGTTGTTTTTAATAATTTTTTAATAAATTACCCTAACGTGTATGATGGATAGGTAATAGCTTAGAGATACTTCTTTCCATTGTTATAAAAATAAGTAAAAACATTCCCATTATGACGTCAATGACGTCATAAGTTGAGGCAAGTATGAAAATACTGGATATATAGGGTGGTAAATTGGTATTTCGCAATTTTATTGACTTAAACACATACCACTAAAACGTTCTGAGTATATAAAGCTAGTCATTTCCCCAAAAAACGCGTGAAAAACTTTTTGTGCCCTATTCTAAACTGTACTGTAGAAATTGTCAGCTTTAATGACATGCGACCTTATTACGTCAGTCTAACATAATTCCTAGGCTGTTGATACCCTAGGCTGTTGATACCTGTTTTGGTATCTATAAAAAGAGGAGGACCATAGCCTTCCATTGGTACCAAAACCAAGTAAGTGTCTGTGATATTTTTGTATTGTACTTAGTATTTTGGTACTTCTCTCCCGAAAGGGGGGTGTTGTGTTGTTACGCCCCTACTTATCACTTTGGGATCACCTTATCTTACCTATACCCCGGTGGATACTTATTTTTGCATGAAAAGGAGCGTGAAATGTCGATTGAAAATTACATAATCTGGCACCAAAATGGGGGCTTTAGCAAGGCGGACAAAAAAAAAACTGAAAGGGGGATGGTTACCACCCACCCTTCGGTAGAAGAGGGTTAAAAGAACAATAATAATAATTATGCGCTTAGAAAAATATGTGCGATCCTTCAACACCTCTTTTGACATGCTAAATTTAGCTTAGGCCTACCTTAACTCGGTCACGTACACTTGTAATTCGATCGGTCGATCCCAAGTGTCTGCAGGTAAACACGATTCATTGCATTGCAAAAAGACGGACATCACCGACTGCGTGCACGAACTGAGTCACGTTTCATTTTGTACGTCAAAATAGAGAACGCAATTGATATCTGATAAAAGGACCATAATAACAAAAATTGCTGTTAACGTAAATTAATATTGCAACACTTAATTTAGAGTCATTTACTCCCGTGGTTTTGATATCTACCCTTTATCGAATATTAAGCAAGCCCTCTATTGCTACCATCACGTGATTGGCTAAATCGGTACTCAATGATACGTATAGAAACTGTATCCGTCTGTTCTACGTTTCTTCAGGTTGATGGGTTCCACGTTAAGCACCAGCAATCATGCTTATACCTTGTCGTAGGAAATGACAAGTACCAAGGAAAAACATAATTTCGTTATGAGTTCTTTGAAGATAACAGCAAATATTTTCTTGATGCTGGTTTTAATGCTTATGCAAGCAGATGTTGTAAGGTGCGTTTGAAATTATAAGAATGTTTTACTTTGCATGATGTATCATATTTACAACACCTATTATTTATAGTTTCAACTATAAAAATACAGGACTATTTGGAGCTATTTCTACGAAAACCATAGTAAATGAGTTTTTTTAGTGTTCTTTCCTTGCACTACATTGCATTCTGTTTTACAGGTACGGAATATTATGACACGGACAAAAGACGTCGAGTTTGTAAAAACCACAACGATTTTGTAAAAACCACGGCGAGTTTGTAAAAACCACGGTGAGTTTGAAAAAAAAAAAGACGGCGAGTTTGAGGAAAAAAGACGGCGAGTTAAAAAAGACGACGAGTTATTCATTTATTTTTATTTATTTATATTTACTTATATTTTATATTATAAATTGTTATGTACTGTTTATTCTAACATGTATTTAAAAACAAAGTGTTTTTGATGGGACTTCGGCTGATTTTTGTGGCAAAATTATTCCTTTATACTTTTGGTCAAGCAGGGTGTTTCTCATGTAATTGATATATAGTCTATGGAAAATATAAATAAATATAAATAAATTGATTAATATAAATAAATGCAAATAAAAAAAATGAAAAATAAAAATTAAAAAAAAATTAATAAAAATATAAATGAAACAATAATTTTGTTTAAACTCCCCGTCCTTTTTTTTTTTATAAAAAAATCGCCGTCTTTGTTCAAACTCGCCGTTGTTTTTACAAACTCGCCGTCGTTTTTACAAACTCGACGTTTTATGTCCGCTCTGGCGTGCCATAGAATAGTATTTTAATATTTAACCTACTGTATAGATCAAATGTGTGGCAGACAAATCTTCTGCGTCTATTTCACCTCGAATGAGTTTTACTGATATGTAAAACGCTAAAATAATAATTCCGACTGAATGATATATATGAGCGAGAAAGCCTACTTGCAATATTGTAGTCTAAGCAATTTCCTCACAATATGAGTGGTTGCATTTTTTTCTGATACAGTCAGTAAAATTTTGATATGTTGTAGAATAGACCCCAGAGAAGGAAAAAGTATTTGCCACATTTTTTTCATGCGCAAGGGGGGTCACCAGCCAATTTCAAAATGGCCGCCATTTCCCCCATTTTCCCCCCATATTTTGATTGTAGTGTAAGACTCTAAAACATCTTTTCAAAATTAAAATCTACTTCAATATCAGCAAAATATGACTTACAAATAACACCAATAACTTTATAATACACTTTGGGCAATAAAAAATCCAATATGGCTGTCAGATCCAATAAGCATTACTTAAAAATGAATATCCACTTCAATTTCAGCCAAATATGACTTTCAAATATCTGCAATGGCGTTTTACTATATATTGCTCAACAAACAATAATCCATTATGGCCGTCAGATCCAAAATGGCCGCCATTTTCCCATTATTGTGATTATACCTTAGCTTTAAGGAACGTTAAGTGTTACTTTGAAATGATATTGCACTTTAAAGTGACAGGAGGAGATTTTTTTTACGATATGAATTTCTCATGAGCTGGTGGTCACTGGATGGGTTTTTTTGTTTTGAATGTTTGTGGACAAACTTTGCAAATGACAACCGCAAACCTGGTGTTGAACTTCCTGCTATCGTCATCGTTCCTATAGAAACCTGCTTTGACTTTTCTTGTCTTGCACGACAGAAACTACTAATCATCAGTTATTAACATAAAGAGGCGTACTTCGGCTTATTCACTTCAGGTGTGATCGAATACATTGGTAACATTTCCAATATGTAAAAACTAGGTGAGAAAATTGGGGGCGTTTCTTCTGGAAATCTCCTCATGTCTCTTTAATATCAACCAAATACGACTTGCATATAACACCAATTGGCTTTCTAATACAATACAGTTTAAATCCAAATGGCCGCGCCCTTAACTTGGCTCTATACACTCAAAAGGTTGATTAAAAAAGTCACAGCTTCTTAATTTGATTAAAATTTAGTCCAATTTGAGTACACCTACACAAAGCGATATATTTTACCCAACAATGACTATGATTTAGTCAACAATGAGTACGTTTACTCACGTTGACTAAGATTTTTAACCAACCGTAAGCGCTGTGACATTTTTTACTCAACATGAGTAAAATAACTTTTACGTGTAGGCCTATTGACCGTTAATACATGCCAGAATTCATCATCTAGTAACACCACATTAGACCTCAAGAGGTATGATACCTGTCTACTATCCTGTCTATTGTATGTAGAGTGTTCAATAATTGTCTCATTTCAGTTGCACTGTCTTAAATTGTCAAGGGGTACAACTCATTTGGGCCTGACCAGAAACCTCTATACCACATTAAAAGTTTGCCAGAAGCGCCCACAAATTTTTGACGGCAGATATCACCACAAACACTTGATTGTCCTTACCCAATATGTTTTCTCTCAAATTATCATAGCAGAATATCAGAGAGGCCTTATTTTGGAAAATTCTTTTTTACCCCCCTACACACCCTGCTAGAAGGATTTACACCTTTGGTAGTTAGTATGGACCCTCTACATCAATAGGTAGTTAGTACTCATTAATTGTTTGTGTCACTTTTCAATAGTGGCCATTTTATTACCCAGGGTCAACTTTTAAATGCCCCAATCGCTGTTAAATGTAATGCTGCTTGTAAGATAACCTCTGTATGCTGTCAAAACATGAGATTGATTAGCTGTAATCCGATGTCCTAATTATTGACTTTTGGGTCGTCTCTTAAAAAAAGTGACTCAACGTTTCTTGCTAACATTCCTCTTACCTTACAAGAAAACAGAAGTACGTCTGTTTTGTTTCAAAACTTTATGGCGGCTGGCACCAAGTGTTGCGTTTTTATTGGGACCGCTGTATCCAAGTTAAGACAATGGGATCGATAGAGATTAACAAAAGCCACTTAATGATCATTATCAAACTTCAATTAAACATCATCTTTGTTTGGGTTTTTCATAGATGTGCTAATGTGTGTTCCGGTTCACATCGGTATAACAAACTGCACAATTTTGGGGATGAGCACGTGTACCACTCCGGTAATATTGTGCAGAACCCACTGTTATTCCCTAATTCCGGCTCGTCAACCGTGAATAAAACATTTTCTATCCCGACCTAGCTACGCTGACTACCTGAAAGAGAAACATTAACACTTAACTGCATAAGGATTTTGCACTTCGTTAGGGCAGGAGGGGGGGTGGGCTCCCAGGGACCCATAGCATAACCACTTTCCCGAAGGGAATTTTAGATGAAATGTTAAAGGATTCACAGACATCCCACTACAGAAATAACCAGTAAGAAAACTAGAGGCAAACTTTGATTTTTTTGCGTAACATGGTGCAAAAAGACATTTAATTCGTTTTTATGCATTTTCTGCGTCAACTGATTCCAACCTAAGACTTTTGCTGATGCTTAATTGGTTAGATTTTATATTAATTACTATGTTTTAGTTTACTTGTATAATTTGCCATAGGTTCCTACAATAAATCGCAATATGATTGTATTATTATGGTTTTTTTGGTCAATGGCCTATCATACTTTCCAAGATTTTTTGATTAATTAATTTAATTTGTTTATGTCACTATGTGTATGCATTATGACAATAATTCTTGTCCACGGAGCATCATTTTTCTTAGGCATGGAAATCCCCATTGCCCAAATCGAGCAGATCGAGTCCTACCCTGCCCTGACACAAAACAGAAAACTGGTATTTAGCACAACTGCATGCTATGATTTCAGATTTGAAAAAGTCCGGTTGCCAAAACAATTTATGTGTACTTATCATTCCATCATGAAATACCCATGGAAAAGTCTTCCTGGTTACCAAGAATATAATGAAAGATAATGTTTTAGAAACTGCGTGAAATAAATAAAGGTTGGGAGGATGGCGCAATCCCGCCATCATTTCGGTTACAAAGGCTCACTTTGCACTACTTCTAGCCCAGATTCGCTTCAGCGGTTCCATTTTTTAGCGCAGTGAGGTTGAACCATTGCTGAAAGCTAGCGAGCCATAGCAATTCTGACCGGAGCCTACTCTAGATTTCTACCCATAAAGTTTCGCCTCGAAACCGTTTTTCAATGAAACTGCAACCCAATATCGGCTGGGCTGCACACACAAGTTTGCCGACGGGAGGTCAGTAATTGCCAATCTTTATCGCTAAAGTCCCTGGTGCGTGAGGCCCGGGAATTTGCCTAGCACGGGTCCCGGTTAGGGGTTATGTTGTGTGTATTTAAACATCACGGTCATTTAAACATCACGGTCAGTCAGCCGTGGCTGGACCGAGCGCTATAAATAGCCGCAAGCTGGTTATATTTGCAAAAATAGGAATGTACTACGCAGGCGCGAAGTGCCGTTGGTGACAAGCAGAAGCCGGTACAGTCGATTTATGCATTTGTGAAAACCTTGTCCAGTCATGTGTTTTTCTCACACCTAAGTGTCCTGCTATGGGTCTATCACGGGCTATACCTATTACTTCCCTATATCTTTGGCACTAGTGGAAATAGTGGTATTGGTTGCGAGGGAGCAGTAGGAATTGTTGGGTTGGGCTTGCCCATCATGTGACATGTGTGACAAGTCTTACAATACTCTGACACATCTTTTCAACAAAAATGGCTCCTAATTCTGCCATGTGTTTTTCTCACACCTAAGTGTCCTGCCATGGGTCTATCACGGGCTATGCCTATTACTTCCCTATGGGATACCTTTGGCACTACAATTTCATGCTTCACAACCTTCCATCCCTCGCCTATAGGTGCATCAGGTGGTTTCCATATTCTCATGAGGACACCATTTTGCTTGTGGAAACATGCTTTCACTTATTTTTTAAAGTGTTGTGTCATTAATTCAATTAGCAGCTTGTCATGGCCAAATGGGAATCTGTTACAGTCCCCAAAATTATCATACTCAGTGGCTGGATTTTCTCTGCTTACCAGCTTGTGAACTTGTTTATGTTCAGGGGCTGGATTTTTACTACTAGCGAAGATAACCTCCAAATTCCTTTAACTTTGAGAGAAATGTATTCTCTAAATTTGGGTCCAAGTCATCCTCATCACTCTAAGTTAATCTGAGAATCTTGACTCATCACTTGCTCATTGTTTTTTTGTGAGGCCTTTCCGGTCCTTGACCTAGTTACTGCACATGCTGGGATAAACTTCTATTTCCTCATCAAATTTACCCACTCTAAAGGATTCCTGAGAAAATAGCTTCTGGAAGTACTTCTACCTGCGAAATCGTAACCTATAGTCGATCCAACCTCATATGACCGTCCCTCTATAGTTTTGGGCTGCGACAATTGTATAGAATAGGGTGAATCACTTTAGGTGTAATCGGTAGTATAATGATAAGCCGATCACAATAGGATTTGACTCCGCGTCCAAGTAAAAATTAGGACTGAGCAAAACTAAAAAAAAGTAATGTTTGTCGTACGTTTGCAAACTTTTCATGAAATAAAACCATGATGCATAGGCCTATAGTATATCGTATATTATGAGTTAAAAATTCACTTACATCCAGTCATCATCGTCTGATTCCGATTCACTGTCACTGTCCTCGGTGACTTTTTGTAGAGCTTCCTCGAACAGTTTTTGAACAGATTTTAGTTTAAGTCCTTATTATGTTTGGCAACATAAGCTTTAATTTGTGACCAAATCAGTTCTATTGGGTTAAGATCCGGGTGATAAGAAGGAGGAAGAAGAACTATCTCATGGCCATATGCTTTGGCCAGATCATCTATTCTGTACCTTGTTGTAGTTGGCTTATGTATTTGAATGAGATTGTTAAGATCCTTTTTCTTTGCATTTGTCGAAAATTGACATTTTTTGGGGAAAGGCAACTCTGCATATCTGCCTTCGTACTGTTCATATTTGGTATTTTTTTCTGCTTTAACGCAAGGGAAAATAGTGATGGCCTGCCCTTCTTTAAATCCCACACTGGCCTGGCAGTGATCATTATGC
>JAMKCH010086080.1:0-12437 GCA_023653785.1 Ophioderma brevispina
GTTTATATTCCCATGATGAGGATTGGGCCATGAGGGTGAGTGTGGTTTGGAGAAATGATAGTTTGTATGCTAATACCATACTCACTATTGGTATAAGCATATAAATTATTATGGTCTTAGTTTAAATACAAAATTGACTGAGTGAGTTTTGGAAAAACGTTCGTGCTGCCTTCAACTGTGCCTATTTTAACTATTGTACATCTTTGAATAAGCACCTAAGGACGTGTTTCCCTTTTTTGTAAGATCCACCTGTCGAAATGTTACGTACATGTTCAGGTAAAAATTAGAGAACCTTGGTCCTACATTTTCCTGTAAGCAGGACAACGACATGTATCATAACTTGAGTGGCTGTTGTCCCCAGAGAGAACGCGCAGAAAATCTCGAGTCATAAAATACATATATAATATAGCTCAGGAGGATTCCCCGTAATGCTTTTAGAAGAAAGGATGCTGATCCCTAATGGGCAAAGGGATTTCGTTGCCCTGATCTTCATTTTACCCTTTTCTAAAATAAAATTCTATTGAGGATTTGAATACCTTAATTAAACATTGTCCTCTGTTATCCGCAATAGTTTCATTTCGCTTCCAACGATTCAAATCATCAGTTCGTATTATTTAAGTGCTTCATAAAGGTCACTGGAGACCTAAACGCGATGCAAAATGGGTTATCTATACCCAGATGGGCAGATGTAAGTTGTTTTGATGCCTTTGTTTCTGTATTCTGACAATGAAATGCCTCCAGGTCATGTGTGCAATGGAAATCAAAGAAAAATGTAGATCCAGTTATTTTAAGGGTCGGTAGCAATCCTTAGAGGTTGATTTGCACTCTTTGCGCAGATTTCTGGAAAAGAACTATAAATACTATTACATGAGCATCTTCATGGAAATTTACAACTGAATTTTGATGCTGGTAGTGTCAGTGGGGTAGTTGAGTGGAAAATATAGCGAATTAGTTAAAGTTAAAACAATTATGCAAACCATACATTTTCTTATTCAGTGTAACTACACAACCAATTTCTTCATGGGAGTACCTGTGAGGTAGCTGTTAAGTAACCACGAAGTACCCACCCGCATAGGTACCACATCGCTGGCCGCAAAAGTGGGGGTAATCATCTACATACAGATATACACGCAGTAGCTTATCCACTAGTCACCCCATGCGGGAGGACCTGCATGGGTACTCCCATGCAAATGAGCTTTGACCTCTTTGTGATTATTTTAGTAATTTTATCCATTATTTAACATTTTTTGACATATGTTATAATGTTTTACACAAAATGTCATATATAGGGTTTTTGGTGATGCTCAACGTAAATAAAGATGTTACTAAGCTTGATGATCAGAAAGTCGTAAACAACAATGGAATGTTTGGTGCCCTCTATGGTCTAAAGTGCTGCCTACTTGGCAGCCAGTAGGAGAGTACCCGTGAAGGTACTCCCGTGGAGTAGCTACAGAGGTACTCCGCTACTGGTGACTCACATGGGTACCTGTCCGTCACCTAGCAGGCAACTGCAGAGTACACTATAGGATGGGTACCGCTAGGTAAACATAGCTGCTATCCACCTGGCAGTGCCTTGTGTACTTCGCAAGTACTTAGTTGTAGGTACTGCATCAATAATGCATCAAGTGGGTACCCTTGGAGTAGAGCTGTACACACGAAGTAACCTAAGCTCGGGGTTACACCGTGAGTAGGAATGTTGCTGTTTAGAAGAATATAATAGTCCATGATTCAGCTCAATTGAATCATTTTAATTTTTCCATCCATGTATAAACTTTAACCTCTTATTCCTCAATTAGCACAAGGGGGACTCTTGGGGACTTTGGATATGTTGCTCTTCACAAAATTAGGAAACTATTCTAAAAATCAGCTATGGCTTATTTATTCCCACTTTCTGGCCACACAGACCTAAAGTTCCTGGACTAACTATATAATATGTAGATTGTGGGCTACTTAAAAGTTTTGGCTAAGATTTTATTCCTACAGAACATTTTGACAAAATAGCTCAAATTAAAAGAAAAAACAGGCTTCACGTGTTTATCTTTGACACAATATTCAGTTTTTAGTAAAGGAACGAACCAAAGTATCGATGGAATTCTAAAAAACGTATTCATTATTGCCAAAATCTAAGAAGTCCCCTCAAAATGCGACAAATACAAAGAAATATTTATGTTAGTTAAAAGAACGTGCCAGATCCAGATACACAAAGATTTGTCACCATATTCATACAAAATAATGGAGCTGAAACCCAGCTTAACTGTGTAAATCCCATTGGAATGGGGTAAAATGGATCAGCCGCGAAAATCGTTCATATCTACCTATTTTTTCACCAAATTCCTTCATTTTTTCAGCATAGAAAGTCGAAAATATGCAGGTCATGAAAACATCAACTGCGTCACAGTTGAGTAAACAGGTCAGGGTCAAATTTTGTGTTTTTCATGCACAATTTTTTTGATTCACTATGTAGAGATCATCGGACTATTGGAAGACCAATCCGGTCAAAATTACTATACAAGCAAGGCAAAATTACCAAAGTAGAACAGTAGCATTGATAATTGGTCCTAAATATGCAGGAAATGGCTGTGTGTATTAAATATGGGTAATCATGGTGAAAAGAATGATGTGATCCAACAACCTAATTATTTAACAAACATGTTAATGTAAATAAATCTAAAATGTTGAATCCTAAATCAGATTATGTCATAAGATTGGTATGATACAATATCTTCGTGTTTAAGGCAGATGTTTATTTTAAAGATATATAATATCAATTCAAATCATGATAATAGTGACACTGGGTAAATAGAAAATAGATTTTCTAGATAGATGATTTGAACTTGGTGTGATGATATTATATTATGAAAGTGTGAGACAAATGTAAAATAGTAAAGAGAAATTTGTTGGACGTTTTGTAGGGGAATTGTTATTGTTATTATGTAATCGAATCTGGTGAATATACACTGAGAATATTAATTATTCAAAAAAGTGTCTTATTTGACTAATTAAAAATTAGTAATGCAAATCAGTTGTTTTATCATTCCTAATAATGTACTTCAGTGCTGGAAACATGTTTGCTATGTTGGACGATAACCTTCCCATATTTTAAACTAGTTTTCATGAATACAAAATATTTTCATTACCTCTAAATTTACACTTTAAAATGACAAATTTATGACTGGCGGATTTAATTGACTAATTAAAGACGACCTTAGACTCACCAAATGACTAGAATTAGTTTGTCAAGCACAAAAATTACGAATTTAAATACACATTGGTCATTTGCTAATTAGTCTTTTGAAATTTGAAAAATTTGAAAAAGGTCGAGGATTTTGATCGGACGTGTCTTGTAATCTTTTAGAGTTGTAATTATCATCATTGTAGTTTGTTAATAATTTAAAATGAAAGTTTATACTTCGTATTACAAGCTATGTTTGCCACCAACGTTTGGTGTATAGTTTCTGTCTAGACGTATCTATATACCATTTCAGCGTGTTTCTGTCTGTCTTCCTGGCTTTCGGTGCAAATCCAACACTCTCGTTGATCCCTAGGCACGGGATCGTTGCCCCGTCCTCACTTTACAGCGCATTGAAAATAATTACACACATCAAAATTGAATTTGGTACATGAGAGTGAACGCGTAATCCGAGAACGGAATTGCTTAGTAAAGATGCTATCTGCACATTGCTGTAATGATCTGAACCCTCACTGGGCTTCTAAAAGAACATTTTTGCTTTCAAGAAAACGAGAGACGCTCAAGGCAACAATTCTATTACATTTTCGCAACACATGCACTCCAGTAAAATACCTCCGTAGGTATTGAGATATTTACGATCTCAAACATTGAAACTATAGCACCCATGTTGCCATTCCTAGAGACCCGTTCAAATGTCTAGTTCTGGTAAATACATTAACGATTTTAAATGTTCTCCACCATTTTTAAAAACTCATTTGTGATCCCGTCAGTATCAGGTGAATATTTTAGCAAGATAAAATACATGGACAACGACCTCCATGTTAATATCATACAGACAGGCAATATTATTGTCATCATTAATGGAGCCCGCATGTCTGATTTTACAAAATCCCTTGTCCCATATGTGTTGTCATCGTATGAATTCATGTTCATTTTGCCCAATGTCTCCCAGACCTGCATAATTGTCGTATTCTCTCAGAATGAATGGAAAAGCCGAAAACCTTTTTGAGATGACGGGAATAAAACAACCAAATGTAGAAAAAAAGTTAAAAGTGTCTTATCTGAATACTGTCTGACAAGTGTTTAATTAAAAGTAGTTTTCAAGGTAGCCAACGTCAGTAACTGTCAAAAAGAACGTATAATTTTTACCAGGTACCTTAGAGGGTTTTTTCAGTGATTCTTATTCAGTGGGTGGGGTTTAGTAAGCAACACACAATATCATTGGTTGCTGAGAGACGATATATGAGACGATATTATATAGTGCGTCGTCGCACAAGTGTTTACGCGCAGCTAGTATGGGTTGTTCATTTTTGACAGTGGGGATTATTTTTGCCGTTTTAACTAATATTACATTTTGGTGGTTAAAATAACCAAAACTAAATGAGAATGAAAATAAAAGATAGTATTTGTTGTTTTGCCTATATCGTGTCATATTGGATGGGCAGTCCAATGTTTTTGTTATTGTAGTGGCTGCGCCGGTATCCACTACTCAAATCATATCTTTTATTCTCTAATTAAGAAACTGTATTTCACCGATTTAAAATACTACGGTGGTTTGAGGGTATCTTTGATCGCCCCTTTGAGTGTCACCTAATCATGTGTTTTATTGCCATATGACCCGTCATGAAAATATTACCTTTGAAAGTCCTTTTTTAAAAGGTGAAAGAATGATGTCAAAAATATAACTCTTTCACAAAGGAGGTATGCATACAATGCTATGCATACAGGTAACGCATATTTGACATTAAATGGCGAAGCACAAAGACGTCTCATTCAGTAATCATACCTAAACATTCGTATTGACCTGTCTTGGAATGGTGATCGTCAAGCATTACATTTTAATCGCTTCGGGGATTTGCTCTAGACTACTCAATCACATACAAAGAGGCCAATACAAGTAATTGCCATCGCATTATTCACATCACGAGTTCAAGATGATCTCGGAAGCTAACTCCAAAGTTACTTAAGTGAGTTGAAGATATGGTCTCTGTGGAATAGAAATCGAATCCTATGTAATAACGTCTATCCTGCAGGCCAACTTCTAAGCAAAAACAAATCTTATTAAAATGGCATATAAACTTTTCACAGAATAATATAATAATTTTCTGTTCTCAGATATGTAATAAAAACATTTCAACCAAACTTATAAGCATTAACAAAACGTTTTAAAGACATTTTAGTAGAAATATGCTCAAGATGCCATTTTTATAGGATTTCCTACTCATCTTGGTCACTTGCCTAAATCATCAGTGTTGGTTTGGCTGTGTCACTATGCGTACAAGTCAGAATCTAAGGTTGATTGGAGGTGAAAACAAACTTCGATTACGGGCTTTTTGGAAACCTTTAAGGCCATTTATTTTGATTGTTTCTGGCTTATAAATGAAATGACCATTCCAAAAGGCACTAGTAATTGCCTTACTAGCTGTTATAATCCCAGTCCCCCGCCATCACTTCTGGTCAAAAAAGCCAAATTGTAACAGTGCACACGACGATTTATGAGACTCATTCACAATTATCGCCTTTGACATTCTATATCGGCATTATTGTATTTTAAAACATTAATGGTAAAACGATTGTAAATATGTTGTATTTGCTGTGTTCCTTACTTTATTATTATAAGATTTATTAATTATTATTAATTTGATTACTCTGCTTCTTTCTTTTCCTGTCCTTAAATAGCAGCCATATCAAAATCAAAAGAGGTAAAGAGAGCGCGCTGAAGCACACATGGGTACAGCCTTAGGGATGTCGGCGATCGACCGAAAGTTTTGGGAATTTGAACCATGTTTTATTCTTTGGAACAATAGAAATTGCTTCCAATCGGAGAAACGGACGCAACCGTCGAGTAACGGTTATTTGAGTTATAAAACTGCCCCTAAAACATCTTAATTTTATGCAGAAATATATAATGACCTCTGTCATTACGTCACGAATGGTGTAGGTCATAAGAAAATATCTCAGAAATTTAAAAAAAAATAGGGAAAACCGTGTAAATAAATAAAATTTGGATTTGGATTACCCTTTTTATGGAAAAAATGGGAAAATACCGTCATATATATATATATATACCATTATATCAAGTGTTACATCTTTAATGTGGCGCCGTAGTCATGGATGTCCACGTAAAACACGTTTATTCCAAGACTGTCTGTGATTTACGTTGAAAGTACTGCGACTGCATAGTACTTATTACCAATACGTATGCCCAGTCTAGGCCTATAACGGGAGTTTGGCGGGCGCTCCTAAATTCAAGAAAGCCCAAAAAAGTCGCTAAAAAGATGTTTAGTTCTTGAACAAAGGTTACAATTTAGGTAAAAAAAAGTCCACTTTTGCCAAATTCGCCCCTCGGCGTTTTTAGTCAACTTTTGAAAAACCTCCAAAAATATATCCTTGTTACAGGTCTGCATATGCCAACTATCTTTTAAAAGTGGAAAATATGTGTTACAATTCCCTCATATTCTTATATCTGTTCATCTGTATATTAAACCAATCTATCGACCCTTTGCGCCTGATTTCAGGATGTTCAATTTGAGACAAATCACAAACTTATTTTTTTTTTCATTATAGATTCTATAACCATTCAAATAAAAATTTTACCATTTAATGTAGAAATATGTTCGATAGAGATGACAGTTTTGATTTTAGGTGGACACCCCTAAGTTTTAATGGCATTTAGATTTTGCTTGCATCATTTTAGTCACTCTTTTAATGAGTAACCCGAACTGTCTCTGGCGATTTCAAGCAACCCTGTTGCCAAGTTGAATTGTTGTTACTCGATTGTAAACGTGTACACTGTGACATGGTGTATCGTTCAGTGGTATTTGTTGTAAAACTTTTACCAGGGATATTTCATTTCATTTCACTTTATTAAGGTCATAACCAAGGATAAAAACACAAGAAAGTACACAAACATGTACACTTATTTCCATTGTGGTCCTTGAGCCTATACAGTGAAGAGAACTATAAAATATTAAAAATTATATTAAATAATAATACAAGTATTATTGCACATCACACTGTTTAAATATGTACACAACAAAAAATAAATACCAAATTGCATAGCACCATATTCATGAAGAATCTTATATAAAGACAATAACATAAAAAACTCTGCAAGCAAACTTGCGTCATCCCCCCGGCAAGATGTCAGGCCGGAACACAACCCAGACGACACCCGACACACCCTCACGACACCCGCACACCCACAGGAACCTCCACACACCCCAACCTCAGAAAACAGAACCAAAATCGGAACTCACACACACATACATACAATACATGCATACAAGTACACACACACACACATCCATACACACATACACACATCCATCCACACACACACATCCATCCACACACGCACACACACACATCCATCCACACACACTTCACATACACACACACACATACGCATGCACACACACATACGCATGCACACACACACATACACGCCCGCGCGCAGACATACACGCCCTCGCAATATTTCCCCCCCTGCTTTTCAAGCCAGGGGGAGAAAAAAGGATAAAAAAATGTGTTATGAAATTAAAATAAAAAATTAAACCAGAACCAGCCTGAAAAGATACAACAGCAAAAAAATAGCCTAGGACCTGCCTAAAGAAATATTACACATGAAAAATGACAAACAAAATTAATCATCCAGGACCAGCCTGAGAACAAAATATATATTGAACCCAAGATTTAAGTAGAGGAATATAGGCAATAAAGGGAAGGGATGCCTTTTCCCAAGAGTGTGTGCATCATGGGCGCAGCCATTTTAAAATAGGGCGTTTGTTTCTTAACTCTTAATTTCATCATAGAGGCGTAGCTTATTTTCTTATTCCATGCTTTTGATATCAGGTAATAGAAACACTTATGAACTGATTGGATTTGAGGATCATAACATTTGATTATGCGTGAATCACATTCTCTGAGAAGGCGGTGCTGACGAGAAGGCGGTGCTAGCAATTTGTCAGCACCGCATTCTCTTGCTACAGAGTGAACCGTATTTGCCGATATATTCCATATGTCCCTCTCCCTGCGAATTCTGCAACCTTATCCTGCTTTATTCCGTCAAGGCTGCAGAATTCGTGGTTTTTACCAAAAATCACATGAGGCTATTTCCCTACGTATGCTTTTAATGCAATTGCGAAGATTATGTAATTTTCCATGATGCAAGTATTAATTATTGGCATTTATGCATGCTGTTACTGCCGTGTATGGCTGAGGGAAAGAACTTTGTATTGTGTCACCACCCTATGAATTTGGCAGCCTCAAAGGAATAAACTGCAATGTAATGGATGTGGTGGGCGAATTAACTGTGATCCCCAGAAGCGACTTTGCCTTTGGAAGACAAACTTCAAAATTATTAGGATTGGAATTCCGATTTCGGGATGAATTTAGTATTCTACCAAAACTTAAATTCGGCACATTAACATGGCGCATGATGCGGTTTATTCCGTTAACATACCAACCACATACAAAATCAAACGATAATAGCTGCACAGCTGATTCGGGCACACATTCGGGTCATTCAAATCTTCGATGATTTTAGTTTCGAATACGCGGTTATATACACTAAAATACAAATTTGTGTTGTACAATACGTAGTTCTTAATATATTTATAAAAGAGACTTCAAACTGGCAACCATACATTACATTGTTATACATTCCAGGCATACAGTGCAAGATACCATCGTACTGTAAATGTCACGTGTTTTGTTCCATGTGACTAAGTGTGTGACTAAAAGTGTGATAAACCTTCACTGATAAATTTGCGTATGACATACTATATTTGTCAAATTTCAGAAACAAAAAATGTCATTCAATTATCGTAGTTTATTGTCAATAGTACATATTAGTTTACTAATATAAATAATACCACATCATAACAGGATATTCTATTTTTATACACGTTTAATATATTGAATGTATTAATTGATATAATGAATGTTATTTTTAATTCCGTATACAGTGTACTGAACAATGAACTGAACACTATTACATCGTATTACATGTGAATTTGCACTGCTCTGCATAAAGCTCCCCACTATCGTACTTTTTAGGCTGGTACGGAATATTTTCATTTCAACAATAGTGTATGCTCTAATGTTAATGAATCTTCAATCATTCGAAGAGCTGAAGCAGAAACTACACACAAGCGTACAAGCGGATTCCTCAATCGGACATCCAGATACTTTTGCGTAGTATACACACAGAGTGGAAACGAATTTCACAATCCAACATCGAGATTCCTTTTTAGTATACGCACACAGTGGGAGCAGATTTCATAAATCGACATCCAAAGTTTGTTCCTAAGTATAAAACCTCGCACGGCAGAGTACATTAAGGAACATTATAAGTAGAACATTTATAGGAGTACTGGATGTATTTGGGAAATATTTTTTACAACAGTACATATTGTCATATCATATGACAGAATTATATTAACACATAATAGTAGAATGAAAAAAGACGTTGCATTGTTGATCAATACGGTTCATATTCAATACTCATTATTGATGGTTTATATTTCAGATCAGAATATATTAGTCCCTATTCAGTCACACGTCACACTTAGTGATTAACATAAAAACTCTCTTGCCCTACGGTGGAAATACCCAAAAAAATTCTTTAAGAGGTTATAGTCTATTGGTATAACGATAATCAATGGAATGAGCTTTTATATGATCGCATCACTTTAAGTAGGCATTCCTTTCTCCCACACGGTCTCTTAAAGGTGCATTTCGTGATTTCAGCACCTTCTGTTTTATTCATTGATCACTAGATATTCCTGAGAAAAGCTTATTCTCAAAATTTGAGGCGATCCCGATCTTGCGGTTTTGTGTTATGAGCAATCGCTCGTTTCCCACGGTCCCATAGGCTACTGTGCTGTAATTTCTGTCCGTTTACGGACAGAAAATACAAAATTGCGAATTTCTTATACAGATGCAACCGAATTAGCATCTTAGATTGGGCACACGTGGATTACTAAGGCTAACGGTTCAGATGATATAAAAATCTCAACATTTTTTAGGTAAGTCGGGGGGACGAGGCTGTGGATCACGAAATGCCCCTTTAAGGGTGTCCGTACCGTGCACACGCACGCACAAGCGGGTCTCAATGACATAAAGCATTCAAGCAATTTTATGTTATTTTATTAATTTGAAGCATAAATTGCGAGGTGCATTACCGCACCTCAGCGGATTTTGACCTTTTTACAAGTAACTTTAGTCAAAATGACAAGTTAGTGATACCGTATTTCAAGAGGAGGAATAGTGTTCTCTAACAATGCAGTTCTTCCAATACAATATTTGCACTTGTTGTCACATGAATTTATAGTGACAAAAAGTACCTAAATTCATCCCAATCTTGAAAATTAATTGCAGTGTGGGAAAAACACTATATCCCGACTATACCTTCTCTTCCCTATTTCATTCAAATCGAAAATCTCTTAATCCTGAAATCTTGTATCATCACCATCGTCGTCGACCTCCTCCTAAGGTTGCGGAACATGCACCCACAAGCTTACCGTGATTCTGATGATGAGATTAATGGATTTTGCAACCCACGGAGTCTTGGCTATTTTTTGTTTGCCCTATTAAACCCTCTTTTCTGGTGCCAAATTATTTAATGTAATTGTCAATTGACATTTTACTTTCCCTTGAATGCACAAAAAAAAAAACACCCACCGGGGTATAGGTAAAGTACCGGGTGATCCCAATGTGATGAACGGGGTGGCAACCCCCTTTTCGGCAGAGAAGTGCCAACAAACATAGTACGACGTCGAAATATCACATGCACCTGATTTTGGTACGAATGGATAGCTATGGTTCTCCTCTTTTCGCTCCATTGATATCAAATTGAGTACCAATGTGCCTAACATTACGTCCGAATGACGTCATAAAGTTTGTATGTCAGCAAAACTGTCAATTTCCCGAATAGACACATAAGTTTTATATACATTGAGCATTTTAGTGCCATAATAATACTTCGAAATTGCAGAATATCAATTTTCTACCCAAAATCCAGTATTTTTATACTTCCCTTGACTCATGACGTTGTAGTGGCATTACAATGGGGATGTTTGTACTTAATTTGATACCACTGGAAGGAATATAAACTCCAAGCTACCCTGTGGTATCATATTAGAGAAAGTGAATGATTACATAATGAGTCCCCACTACCCAGTTGATGTGAATCCATGCTAATTTTGAATTACGTAACAATGCCATTTGTTGGGAGCTATATTATGCCAGACGTCTATTGTTTGTTCCTTTTCAAGGCTCCAAGCCTGTGTGCAAGTAGTCCATTATTTAGAGTTGGCACAGAGGTTCCCTCAGCTATACCTCGCCCAAATAAGGCATTGTCGATACGCCGAAGAGTGATTGCACTCAGACGAAAAGGGTATAAACAAGCCAAAGTCGCTGCTTTCCTCGGGATATCGCAGACTACGTAAAGTCTGTAAAATCCTCAGACATTATCGAGAAGTTGGGCATTTGAGGCCACGATAATCTTCAGGACGACAACGATTGACTACAGACGAGATGATCACCGACCGCTTATTCTGTGCCGGAGCCCGGAAAATGCCAACGAGCCGTCTTCGTTGTTTGTGGAGAAGACACAATGGAATCAACCTTTCCCGCCAAACTGAAAATCGGAGATTGCTCCAGAATGGTTACAGAGCAAGACAAATGACCAAATGTCAACGCCCAACTGTTCACCATAGAGTTGATCGACTTCGCTGGGCTAGGGAGCACAGAAGATTACAGCTCGGACCCTGGCGAAATGTTGTATTTATGGACGAGAGCCGCTACATCCTTGACCATCAAGATGGAAGACAAAGGGTTCGTCAATTAAGTGGTGAGAACCTCCGAGATGACGGTATTCAGGAATCGACTCAAGCTGGTGGCGGCTCAGTGATGGTATGGGGCGGTATTCATTATGGAGGAAAAACGTCACTTGTGGTGCCAGATAGAAACATGAAAGCCGTCGTGTACCTGGACATTCTGGAAAACCACTGTCTACCACATGCAAGAAGGGTTTATGCAAACAATTTTAGGCTGCAAGACGACAACGTCACGCCGCACAGGGCCGCTGTAGTGAGAAATTTCTTGAGGCAGAGGGGGGTGGAGCAGATACCATGGCCTGCTTGCTTCCCTGATTTGAACCCTATCGAGCATGCCTGGGATACCTTAGGCCCAGCCATCAATGACAGGGAGAATCTTCCTTAAACCCTACAGTAGTTAGCTC
>JAMKCH010086082.1:0-10679 GCA_023653785.1 Ophioderma brevispina
AACACGATTGGGACAATTTAAATTTTTGACCCCTGAGTAACCTTAAACTGGCCCCTATTTAAAGGTACCAGGAAATGCAAATAGAATTGATGTGGTTTGTGTCAAGTCTACAAGGAGGGACGAGAAAGCATTCAATATTTGGGTTGGTGATGACATCATTAGTGAAACTATTGATTTTTTCAGAGAGTAATAGAAAATTCCAGGTGACTGGTGTGAATCTATTCATGACACTGACTGAAAATCAATACTTTCACTAATGATGTCACTGGTAGTAGGTTTATCATCTCATTTCCTGGGACCTTTAAAGAGACATGAGGACATTTCCAGAGAGAAGTGCCCTCAATTTTTTTCAATCCCAGGTTTTTGCATATTTGGAATGCTTATCCATGTATTAGATCACGCCTGAAGTGAATAAGCCGAATACGCTATCTTTATGTAATAAGATGATGATTTAGTAATTTCTGTCGTGCATGACAGAAATTCAAAGCATGCTTTCCTGTAGGGACGATTTGGATAGCAGGCAAGTTCAAAACAAGGTTTGCGGTTTTCTTTTGTGCATGTTTGTCCAATAAACCTTCGAAACGTTCACGGTAGGTGGTCTACAACCGATCAAGTGCAATTTGAGAGAAATTCGTATCCTTAAAAAAACTCCTCCTGTTACTTTAAAAAGTGACACCACAATTTGAGAGTGCTAACTACTAAGCTTTGTCACCAATGTGTCTCCTGGTATGTGGCATGGAAAGAAGAGATGTATCAGGTGATGAGCGAGTGACTGGTCCCTGTGATGGTCTGGCTTTAGGTTTTAAGCTGTCAGTGAGATATTGTGGAGCATGACCATTCTCTGGCAGCGTTGGCGTATTTGGGGTTTAATGATGTATGCGGCTGGACATCATATGAAAGCCTAAGTTGTGACTGCGGTAGTGTGTAGATGATGGAGCCGACGACGACGACGACAACAACAACTGTAATAATACCGATAAAATAACAATAATACAAACTACACTATTGCCAATAAAGTTGGAATAATTTTTTTTTCAGACCCAATCTTAAAACGTGTTTCTATTTGAACGCCTCAGTAATCATATAAAAGTAGGTGAATGATTACATGAGTCCCCACTACCCATATGAAGTGAATCCATGCATAATTTTGAATTACGTAAAATGCCATTTGCTGGGACCTATAAAAGGCCAGACGTCTGTTGTTTGTTCCTTTTCCCTGCTCCAAGCCTGTGTGCAATGAACCCACTGAGCCAGAGGTTCCCAAGGCTATGCCTCGTCCATCGGCATTATCAATACGCCGAAGAGATCATGCACTCCGACGGGAAGGGTACAAACAAGCCGAAGTCGCTGATTTCCTCGGGATATCGCAGAGTACGGTCTGTAAAATCCCCAGACATCATCGAGAGGTGGGTTATTTGAGGCCACGAAAATCTCCAGGACGACCATGGTACCATTGGTATGGGGGGGGGGGGGTCGAACTATTAATTTAGCTACAACTGCCGAGGGCAAGCTTAATCAATTGGCAAACTGCTGAACCGTGAAATGATCATTTGGTCAAAAAAGTGACATTTTGGACGCCATTTTGAATTTTGAGGTACACGGCAGCCATTTTGGATTTTCAAAAACTGTTGCAATTTGCTGGATATGGCAAGAAGTATCTAGAGAGATAGAAAACATACACTTAAGTTCAAACGATTGGTGGTATATTATGCCATAACTATACTTTGGCCAAATTATTCGTTGTTTCATGGCAGCCAACGGTTATGTTGAATTTGTTTACCGTTGTGGCTGTTTGATAGCCGGCACCATGCATGTCGAACTGATTCCAATGTCAGTTTCATCTGAAATATGAGTGTGATAAGTCATACTTTATACCTAATTAAATTTATAAATTATAAATTAATTAACCTTCGTCCTCCGAAGGGGGGGGGGGTTACCGCTCTCTTCTATTCTTTTCGCCCTACTAAAACCCCTTTTTCCGGTATCAAATGAGTAATTGCCAATTGACATTTTATGCTCCGTTTCATGCCCCCCCATCGGGGTATAGGAAAGGTAAAGGGTGATCCTAAAGTGATGGATAGGGTGTGGCAATCACCCACCCCCTTTCAGGAGGGAAATACCAACATGCCTAGTACGACACAGTAATATCACAGACATTTGATTTTAGTAACAATAGATAGGAGGTCCTCCTCTTTCCTTTGATACCAAAATGAGTACCAACATACTGACATTGTCATAATGACGTCATAATTTCTCTACATGATGGAAAATGTTTAAGTGTTACAATATTATTTTTGAGCCAGTAAATTTGCAAAATATCAATGTTTCTTCCAAAATGCAGTATTTTCATAATTTATTACCTTATGACGTCATAGTGACATCATCATTGGTTTCTACATATTTTGATACCAATAGAAAGAATAAAATACATACCAAATTTATAGGAATTGGATGTTCAATAAAGAAAATTCAAGGGGGTGGTACCCCCTTCCGGTGCGTTGTTACAAAAAATTGCTCATGTAGACAAGGGTTAATAAGCAATAGTTTAAATGATGAAATGGCATGCTATTGGGACGTTTTCCATTAATTTCAGAACAAACATTTTCCTGATCTTTCAATTTCCTCTTTCCAATATTGCAATTTACATTATTCAAATTTGAGGCGGGCTGAACTTTCCCCGTATGCCCCGAAGAGCGATTGCCAGTCAGTCCTCCTGCTGAGAGGGTGATTATCGCATTACCTTAAGCCCGTAAATGGGATCATGATGGGATTTAATAACAAAAGGCTGCAACGTGATTGGGTCTTTGAAACTAGTGTGTTGTTGGTCCTTCTATCTACTAGGTCCGTGGTCTGACTCACTCGTCTATCTGCGTATCTGTCTGTGTGTAACCACTTTTTGTTTCGTGCAATTTTTTCTTCATGCAAGGACTGATTATGATGATTATTTATAATGTCTAGAGTTGTCCCAAGTTGAAAATGATTCTAAACATACTGATATCAGAAATTGTTCCCACATATTATTCTTGTTATGAAATTTTGCAAAATATTTGGGTTGAGTTTGGAGGTCGCTATTGGAGTCCAAGAAATGTCCTGATTATGAAATTGTCTGAAAAGGTGACCCAAGCCCAGGTCATTACAAGGTCACAGCCATAACTCCACATCTCGTCACCCAATGTGGACCTTGGCCCATGAATATCAAATGCTCCCTGATTTTTCTAAGGATAGGGGTCTGGTCAAGGACATTTCAAGGTCAACTTGACGTCAAATCTTGAAATGGCTGAAAACAGGACCTAAGGTCATCCCAGGTCATTTCATAGCAGTCAAGTCAGCCGGTATTTATTCCATGACCCTAACTCCAGAACCCTTGATGTAGACCAAACTTAGACCATGAATAGCAAAATTTCCTCCCGACTGTTCAAGTGGGGTCTGGTTAACACTTAAGTGACCAAGGGGTTTTCCAGGAAACCACTTTCCCGAGGGAATTTTTGCACGAAATTTATACCACATGTGAAGGGTCATAAGACAACCCCAAATCCGCAATAAAAATGGAATTTGTTATTTGGGCTATAAATTAGGGGAAAAACATTGTTTTCAAAACACGCGAAAATTGGGCAAAAAGACAGAAAATTCAAATGAGCCTTGCGCTTACATCAAACTTTTTGAAAACTCATTTTATGTTGATATCTACTCCAGAAGACCCAAATTACATATATTTAACACAACCTGCAGTTTTAGAGAATCCTGTATTTGTTAACGGTGTTGCAAAATACACGTCATTTTCCCATAGACTATGTAGAGTAAAGCTTTAGCAACGTCCACGACGATTTTGTTTTTGTTTTCAGCACATAAAGGGTTAATTTAATTGTTACTAATAATTGTTTACTTATATGTATGTATGAACAACATATATCAGCAAAAAAAATTGCTTTGTTTCTTTGATTTTTAAAAATATCCTCAGATGACTTAGTCTTCCGTTAGTGCCGGGGGGGGGGTCCAATTAACTCATTAACGGCTTGGCCGATTTTAATTTTTTGTATGAAAAGAAGCGCATTTAAAAGTCAGACAATTACAAAAAATCCCACGTGTAAAGCGGCCAGTCAAAAAACAAATTTTGAGGGTCCATAGGACCCCCTTGGTCACTTAAGTGTTAAGGTAATTGAAGGTCAAACATCAACTCAAGATCATATATTGAAATTATCTGAAAAGTTGACCCAAATTATTGAAGAACCATAGCCATTTTTGCTGATATATGTGCACACATACATGTAAATAAACAATTATTACTAACAATAAAAATAATTAACCCTTTATGTGCTGAAAACAAATTTCATTGTGGACGTTGCTAAACCGTTACTGTACAAACTCTATGGGAAAATGATGTGTATATTGCATTAACAAGGGGGTTCCATTTTTTTTGCGATTTCTCGGTTAGCCAATCTAATTTTTCAAGGAGTTCTTTGCTATTTGTCTGATTTATTAATACGCTTCTCCTGATACAAAAAAATAAATCCACCCACGGATTCATTAGAATAATTAGGTTGGGTCCTCAGCCCCCCCCCCCCCCCCCCCCCCACACCCCGGAACTAACGGAAGTGAAAAAAAAATCAAGATATTTTACTAATCAAAAAATTAAAGCAATTAAATCTTGGGATATATTTACTTAGATATATACCTTAGGAGGCAATTAATTAATAATTAATAATACTTAAATCAAATAACCTTTTATATGCTGATAGCATCAATTTTAATTTTGCCATGACCATGCTCTTAGCTGTATTAAAGTCTATGATATAAGACCAAGGTGAATTTGAAGTTTCTTAGAAAAATACAAGGTGGTATAAATTTGGCTATATTTTGCAATAATTATTTTAATTGGTTATTCTAGAGTAGATAATTATGAATTTTACAATATAAAATGATGCAAAAGTACTTTTAAAGCAAAACATTGATTAACATTAGGTTCATTGCGATTTAAAAATAGACATCCAGCATGTCCATCCTCCTCTGCCAGGGGTTTTGCATGCGTCGTTGTTAATGTTATATTGCCCAAGCCTTTGTAATCAGGGCTCAGTGCACTCACGGAACGGACGTTCTCCAGTCCCTGTCGGGGCGCGTTTTGCTCTCACAACCAACTGAACGTGTAGAGCATAAGTTGTATAAGAGTCGGAAGAATTTGCACTATTTCTTTCGCGCCACGAGCTACAGAGTATTTTTAAGTGTGATATTTTTTAAGCACCATGCAGGCTCCCATATAAAGGTGAAAGATGAGGGTCAACCAATTTTAACTATATTTGCAATTTGAAACACTTTGGTCAAACAACTCAGAGTGGTGATATTAAAAAATCCATAGGACCCCCCCTATGAGGAGGGACTAGACCCCCCTAAAATCAGGCAATTTTCATCAATTTTACAAAAATGCTTATAACCAAAATACCAAAGTTCAAGGTTATATAAATATCCTTCAACAAGAGAGGATTCCAATGAATCTTGGCCAAGATGTATTTGAAAGAATGTGCTTTTCACCACTTCTGTTTGTATTTCGAATATTCCCGGTTAAGTCCATGAATTACGTCATCAAATATGGCCAAAAATGAAAAATATCATGTTTACAATATTTCTCAAAAATACACCAATTTCAAAACACCATATCTCCATTACTCAAGCTAGTTAAAAGCTGAAAATCATGTATCATTAAGATGGACATTTCAACTATACATAATTTCTTTAAAATGTGTGGAGGTATGTACCATTTTTAAATAGGGGTGTTTTGCCGCTTCCTATTTTACCACATTGGGGTAAAAAAAAAGAAATAAATTTTAACCCATTTTTTAATTGTTAAATGATATAATACACATATATTCAGTTGAGGATTGGTGCCCTGATGGGTTTTTATGATGGTACCTCCACATAGCTATGATGTATATGAAGAAAAAGACATTTTAGGTGGGGGGGGGGCAATTATCCCATATTGTAATGTACAGTAATAAATATCAGAAACTATACAAATCTGACAGTGCAGAGTGTGAGTATACAGTGCACTTAGTTGACACCTCATGAAAATCAAACATTTAATTTACTACATTAAACCGGTTACTCAGTAGAAAGTAAAATTATGCTTTGATAGAAGATGGTACATACCATTTTTAAGTAGGGGTGTTTTGGTGTACATAATTAAAATATGGTTCTTGTTGTGGTACTTAAAACATACAATTTGTGCTATATTACTTTAGCACTACTACGTACTAAATTTAGTTATTGTTTCTCTATCATAACATGAGTCGGGTGTTATTTTCAATCAAAGATTCCTTAATTGCAGGGAAATGAAAGAAATATTTCAGAATTTGACTTCAGAGGATGTGTTTTGGATAATACATTTTTCTTTGTTGTGAATTATTATATAACTAAAGCCTGCCGCCCTGATGTAGCCCACAAGCATAGCATTGGGTGAACACGTTTTCTTAAAGCCCATCTTGTTTTTGTCCTGGAAGTGAAGAAAGAAATAAAGGAATAGCATAAAAAAGGTGCATGGTTCGATGCAGACTCGAGCCGTACCCATGACCGGTGATGGTAAGCCCCATAACGTATGGTTATGGAGATATAAAAATTCGTCAAGTGTCAATTAAGTCTTTAATCTTTAAAATAGGATCAAATTGTTCATATTTCCTCAAATACCGCAACAAAATATAGTTTGCGCTGCCCAACCTAATTATTTCTAAAATTCATGTATCAATTGGCAATGGCATGGACCTTGTTTGTCATTAATCTTGAAAACCAATTACTTTTGTTGCAATCCCTGTGGGAAAGGTGAACAAGTTGAGACAATCTTTAAAGAAATCGACACAATACTGAAGATTTGTCCTTTGGTGGTGACCTTTGGCAATTGACGAGTTTCGTGTTATATCTCCGTAAGTTGTAGATAGTACAAACTATACCTTTTTAAATCCGCGTAACAAGATGGACACTTTGGTTACATTTGTACAACAATCCACTGCAAGCACCCTCCCTGGTGCACCTTCGCTAAATTTGTTCAGTAACATTCATAGAAGATCTATTCACTGATGACCCAACTAAATTGCTCCACATGACCCAACTATACATTTGTGTTCGCGTGATGACCCAGCCTCGGTGCTGTATGGTTTTGAAAGGGTGTGGAATGGTTAGGTAATAGGCGCCAATGGGCAGAAAAATGGAAGTTTGTTAACCTTAATGCCTTTCTGGTTTTAGCCTATATCCTAAAAGGGGGATGTTTGGTGTGTTCATGTGATGATGTAATCGCATTGCACAGTACATTTTCTGGCCCAGTGCTAATATGGTTTGTAGGATATGGGTATTAATGTCAAATCGGCCAGTTTTTTAAATTGATTTTGAATTATAAAAATTTATTTTTAGAGTAATTTGCAGAAAAACAATCTGAATCTCAATCAGGAGTCTTGCTCCACGTCACCATCAGAAATAGATCTGATCCCACAACAATTTCAACAAAATTAGTTACGGGGAGCATCCTCGGGGCCTAAATGGCATGGGTAGTACGGTCCTGTACCTCTTACAACTCCTATAATATGCCCAGGTTTGGCTGCAGCAGTTCCCCTTGAATAGAGATATGCACAATGTTGACTTTTTGTGCTATGTTGACCTTTTTATACACCTCCCCACCTAATGGCAGGCCCTGGGAAGCACGGTTCATAGGGGCTTGTGTCATCCTATCCTATAATATCATCCCGTACGGACCTAAATTGGGTGGAATCCCTTTAACATCAACCTCCTTAATGTCAACCCTTCTCTTCAACTCATTATTTCCAAGTTTGATTTGAATACTACTATTCCCCCGTAGTAATTCAGTGCCTTATATGTTCAGATATTATGTTTTTACCCCATATAAAAATGTAGTAATCCATATTTAATGGAGGGGAAAAATTTATAGTTCATTGTTTATTGGTGGGTGAACTGATAGACAACCTCGTCCTCTCACTTTACTCGATCAAAATTGAAATTTTGGTATCAAAAGAAAAATTCTTATATTTCTCATTACAGCAGTGAAATTTAAGGGCCAGGAAATGTTTCCTTTTGATGTTATGAACAAAATTGTCTCCAAATGTGGTCGACCACATTAATTAACACACACTGTCCTATAGGCCAATTTAGCACACATTTTTTGCTTCTACTATCCCAACGGCTGAACTGATTTAACTCAAATTTGTAATCAAATGTTCTTTCCCATAAGTTTGATGGGGGTAAATTGCCTGCGTAGTTTAGATAATGGCCATACTTGACCATTTCAAGAGCCCATATGCCCAACTTGCGAACAATCGACGTAATTCTCTATGAAACTTTTTAATGTTTTTTGAACAAAGTTGCAATTACATATAAATGCATCAGAATTCATTCTACCTAAATCTAAAATGACCCTTTGGCCCTTTTTTATATTTTTACCAAAAGTTGAAAAATCTGACTTTCTGCACCTTATGGTTACTATATCTCTGAAACCGTTTTACCCATTTGAAATATTTTAATGGAATTATTTTGCTTCTTTTGATATGCTCTTTCCATGATAAAAATAAAGTGCAACGTAACATGTAAAAACACCCTTACTTAACCTTCGTCTTACCACCCCTTCTAGATTTTGTTATACCCTACCAAAAAAAAAACACCACCTTTTCTGGTGCCAAATGATTTTGTTGTCAATTGACATTTTATGCCCTTCATATTTTTATATAGACCAGTTAACATCCTATGTCACTTCTTTTATTGCCTGCGAATCCATTCCTGCAAATCGTTATGGCCCATAGTATGAAAACTCTAACAGATACAATTGCCCAGTGTGTAACAGTCAGGCCGACCTATTTCAAGATACCAGGCCCTAACATGTTTACAAACATATTGCTGTTAACTGGTCTATAGGTAGAGCACAGGGCTATCCTAAAGTGATGGATAGGGTGGCACCCCCCCCCCCCGAGAGGTACCAACACACCCAGTATCCATCGTAATACCACATACACTTGATTTTGGTACCAATGGATAGATATTATGCATCCTCTTTCCATTGAAAACAAACATACAAGCCTATTATTACGTCAGAATGACGTTACAAAATCGCATGGTAGCAAAACTGTCAATTTCCATACACATACACACACAATGTAGAATAGGAAAAAAAATCTAATTTTCACCAAAAAGTTAAGAACATCAGACTTTCATGTGGTTTTTGGCTCTAAATGATGGCAAATGACTTATAGTGTTTTAGGGCCATGATATTTTTTTTCGAGCCAGTAAAATCAATTTTTCCACCATATATCCAGTGTTTTCATACTTGCCTTTGCTTATGATGTCATAATGACCTCATACGGAAATGTTTGTACTTATTGTAATATCCTGTGGTACCAAATTCTTTGGAATCAGATGTTTCATAATGAAAATCTGAGGTGTGTTGTTAGAAAAAAATGGCCCAGCTACACGAGGGTTAAAGAAATAGCTTACATAGGCTAAAATCACATCAACATTGACCAAACTCGGTGCACCTGATGAAGAGGAATTTATGTTAAACCATCTAATTTTCCCTGAAGATGATTTCTGTTTCCAATCAATGGATAAAAATATCTAACATACTTCAATATGTGTTTGTGCACTTGCATTTGGCTGTAGAGTGCAATATTAATCAGATTTTAATTATCTCAAAATGTCAAATTTTAAGACCCCCTCTTAAAAAATGGAAGATACCTCCACATATCTGAACATATCAATGCTTAGCCGAGGCATAAGGCATGCTCAGGCAATAAGGACTTAGCAAAATGAATTTGAGTTTTAAAGGAATGGGTCCTTAAAAATGGGTAATATTGACATTTTTGCTTAATTTTGTTACGTGGTGAAAATCACTGATTTCAGGCTTAGAAAAATACATTTTCTAGAAACACTGCGGGTACATAAACATGTGCAGAGATAAACAATTACATGCTTAACAAAAAGATGATTCAATAATGTAAATTTGTCATTTAATTATTTAGTAAGATTTCCTTCTATTTTGCCAATTTTTCATTTTTCCACTCAAATGTAAGAGTAAATATGGCCATTTTAAGGGGGGTCCATTTCACCATTAAGGGGGGTCTGATTTATTTTTTACTTTGGTGTCATGAATTATTCACAAAACCCATCCATGCTGTGAAATTTGGTTGAAATCGGCTGACCCCCATCTTTCAGCCCTGCATCTGAGACGAGTATACCTTTAGGCCAAGAGTATTAATAAAATAAACAATGGAAAGGTGGAAATTTCTGGGAACAAGCTGAAAATGTCAGAATTGGTGCAGAAATGTGTCTAGAATAATATACTAAAAGTCCCCAAAAAACCTCTTTGTGCATTTTCAGAAATAAGGGGGCAAAGTTTGTACAGGGGTAAAATTACGAAATATTTCAATTGTCCTTAAATGTGTTCCAACATTTTTGTCATGTCCCAAGGATTAAAAAAAGGTATAGTTTGCCCTATCTATGGCTTGTAGTTTAATAACTATATGGTAAAAAAGGCTCAAGGTCATCCTGGGGGTAAATTTTCAGAATGGTCGGATTCTTCTGAAAGATGTGTCAAATTCTTCATCTAGTTGTACATGAACACCAAATGAATATTTAAACAGGTGGTGGTCATTACTTGCAAAATTACAGGGCCAAGTGTGATGGGGTTCTACAGGCTCTAT
>JAMKCH010086083.1:0-11067 GCA_023653785.1 Ophioderma brevispina
ACGGAAAATTCAAATGAGCCTTGTGCTTACATCAAACATTTTAAAAACTTATTTTATGTTGATATCTATTCTAGAATACCCAAATTACTTATATTTAACACAAAACCAGCAGTTTTAGGGAATCCTGTATTTTTGACGGGTGTTGCAAAATACACGTCATTTTCCCATAGAGTTTGTACAGTAACGGTTTGGCAACGTACATGATGAAATTGTTTGTTTTCAGCACATAAAGGGTTAATTATTTTTAATGTTACTAATAATTGTTTACTTACATGTATGTGTGAACTTATATCAGCAAAAAAAAATTTGCTTTGGTTCTCGGTTTCTTATTCTTATTTTTAAAAATATTCTCAAATGACTTCCGTTAGTGCCCAAGGGGGGGTTCCATGGGACCCCCACTAATTATCTCATTAACGGCTTGGCCGATTTTAATTATTTTGGTATGAAAAGAAGCGCATTTAAAAGTCAGACAATTACCACAAATTTCGGCGCAAAAATCGCACGCGTAAAGCGGCCAGCGCGAAAACAAATTTTGGGGGTCCCTAGGAACCCCCCCCCCTTGGTTACTTAAGTGTTAAATTGATTATATCTCTGGATTGACAAAAGCAAATAAGATGAAACAAACACCATTGGAAAGCCTGGTCTTTGTTCTTTAATATTATGCCAAGTAAGAATGACTTATTTTGAAATTTCATATTTAACCATTTTTTTTTTCCGATTGTACCATTTTTTTTTAGACAGGCTGTATAGAGAGAATTTGGTTGACAAGTTATATACTTTTCCAAGTGTTGAATCTCTATAAATAAACTCAAAGGAGGATAACATGATCTATTGATATAAATTTTTCATCTTGATTGGATGACCTAGAATCCCAAACCCCATCTGTAAAATTTCGCACCGATATTTCAATCCATTGTGATGTGAGAGCTAAAAAAACGTGATTTTTTTATCGCCATGGGGCACTCTGCATATTGGTCGATAAAAATTGGGGCATATTTTCGCTCATAACATCCAAGCCAAACATCTTACGACCCTAAGATTTCACGGGGTAAATGAGAAATATCACAGCTTTCTTCAGACTTCGGGTAAAATATCAGCTTCTGGGGATGAAGCTATTAGAGGTCGGGCCAAGGACCTTTAAAACAAAGAACAGCAATCACTCCTCTGACAGGATCCAATTTGTAATATTTTCTAAGCTTGACTGATTTTACCCTAGAAGCTGCCAAGTAAAATTCATTTTACATTCAAGTTATCCAGGGTAGTCATTACAATCTTGTTATTGAGCACAAAATGTAATGGCTGTTGGCTGATGAAGAATAGCGTAATGCCGCAAGAACTAATCACGCGTGGGCTTTGGTGGAACATTTATTGGGTGTTTTTATCCACAGGGAAATTCGAACAAAACAAGGGTCAAATGTATGTATAATGAATTGTCTGCAATTAGATTTATATGTATAATTTTTTTCCTGCAGTAAACAGGTACATCTTAACCAAATTTGGCGGAATTACTCTCTAAATTCTTAAGATTAACAGATTGTTATTGAGGATAAATCTGAAAAAAATAAAATTATTAATCAATTTAGATTTTAATCCTGCGAAGGACATTTTGCTATTAATTCACTTCACACACCTGTGTAGGGTCATAAGCCAACGCCAATAAATATGAGCTTTGTTTTCAAAACATGAAAAAAATGGTCAAAAAGAAGGAAAGAAGTCAGTGGCCTGAGTTTACATGATACACTTTGAAAAAAAAAAACATTCTCAGCCGACTTCCGTTAGTTTCCAAGGGGGGGGGGGTCTTCAAGGGACCCATAACTAACCCATTAATGGTAGCGCAGATTATGAAAAGAAGCGTATTTGAAAGGCAGATAATTACAGACACGCACACATACACACGAACATACGTAAATTCGTATGTGTGTGGGGACCAAATATGTGTAAAACTGTGTAAGTGTGTAAGCCTTGTGGGGACCTTGTGCGTTCTGTACATAGGCTATGGGGTCAGGATGTCCCCACAAGGCCTTAATGCCATTTAGGTATACGTTGTGGTGACTTGCCTCTAGGGGTATCGGTCTCACAGTAACTAACCCATTCATGGTAGCGCAGATTATGAAAAGAAGCGTATTTGAAAGGCAGACAATTACAGACACACACATACACCCCCCCCCCCCCACACACACACACACATCGCATCAGAAGCGGCCAGTGCGAAAATGTGAAAACATATTTTGGGATCCACATCATGATCTTTCCGAACACGGTGCGTATATAATTGCGAGCTTGGAGAAGGAATCAAGTTCTTGCGCCTCCTGCATCAGAACATGTTTTATTAAAAGCCTAAAATCAAAAAGCCTGATATGAAATATTGGGGATATGGATAACAATGTTTTATTAATGGGTGGTTATTAATTATTTAAAATGACCACAATAATTTATCTGGGCGGATACAATCTAAATACATATCAGTTCAACAGATACTGCCATTTAAGAATAGCCGTCAAGTAAAATCCAATTAACATCCAGTTTGTCCAAGGTAATCCTTGCAACGGTATTAATCATGTTAATCAGAACACAAATAAGGACAAGGATGATGAACAGTATGATAATGCCGGTGTGGCAGGAGATATAGTCCTCCGGGCTCGCAGTCCGGGAACAATGGCGAACAATAGGACAATCGGTACAGTTGACTCTTCATGCAACATTAGTTCAACGCTTTATTCCGTTGTCGTCTATGGAGCCCGGACTATGATACCTGCCGGACTATGATTACTTTCACACCGGCTAACATCGGTTCTGATCTCGGATATTAATATTGGATTTGACCATAAGGCGCTTTCACGGGAGGTCAAAAGGTTAACTTGACCAGATCTCCCTCCAGGACAACCTGAGCATGCAGAGAATACAAAGGAGTCACATGCAGAAATAGTTGAAATGCTCAGGTAAAGCAGGTGCATGTATTGTATTCTTCGCATTCTTGGATGATTTGGAGGGCAAACAAAAGTCAAATTCAATATAATTTACCTTCCGTGAAAGGGCTCTATACAGAAGTGAGACAAGAGATAGGCGAAGTAATGAGAGCCCGAGAAAGTAATTTGGATAACGATAAGCCACGAAAAGTCAATTACAAATATGTAGATTACTAAACACTAAACACTCTTGGATTTAATCCAGCAGACAGCTGGCACACATTCATAGATCAGACATGCTCAGCTGGCACACATCATAGATCAAACATGCTCATTGTCATTGAATAATGAGGAAATATAATCCGCTCGGCCCTTCTGCCCTTTAAGGCATTATTTCCGTAGCCGGCTCGGCAGCATATTGCCGGTGTGACAGGAGATATAGTCCTCCGGGCTCACAGTCCGGGAACTATGGTGAACAATAGGGCAATTAGTTTCACGCTTTGTTCCGTTGTCGTCTATGGAGCCCGGACTATGATTACTTTCACACCGGTTCCGGTAAAATAAAACAGTACTCCGTAACCTGTAGAACACGAACACCATAAACAAATTATATTTGATTAATTTACATTTGTCACTTTTTATTGCTTACTATATTATCGTCGCCTACATCACATACTGTCTTATCTGACATTTTTTTATACTTTTTTGCGATATTTTGCATATGTACTTATAATGTTATGGTCTATACATGCACAAAGTTAAAATCTTGAAAGTGACCTAATTAGTGAGATGTTAATTACGAATTTTGATCAATAAGCTCAAAACTGCATATCGCGATTTCACATACTGTCGTATGTTTCATTTACACGTAATTTCAATATGCATATAATTAACGGTGTTCGTAAAACAAGCTTTTTACGCTTTTCACATACAGATCTATGTGCGTCGTATCTGCCTCGTGCGTGAATAGGACGTTTTTCACATACAGATCTATCTGAACGCATTGAAATATAACGGTGAAATTAGCGTCGTATGTGAAAATACGACTTTTTTGCGTTTCACATACAGACTTATGACTTTGTAGCTTTATATCAGGAACACAATTGCACTTTAAAAACTCAGCAAGGTTAAAACTTAAACTTCAGAATGTTTTCTTCATAATACAAAATTAAAAATTAAAGTGTAATGTTTAATTCTATAGTACAATCTCCCGTGAGAATTTCAATGGCGATTTTATCGAAAACGGCATTTCGTCAGATAAGACAGTATGTGATGTGGGCGACGTTATGTTAAAATCATTATTTTATTACAAAATTGTTTGTTTTGCAGCTGAGGAGACGCTGCCACATTTTGAAACAGACCTCAATATTTTTCAAAGCTTTTTTTTATAAACTATCACTCATCCCGAAATGATTAACCCAAATCAGAGCCCTTATGGGTAAACAAAACGATGTTATAATACAATGACGTCGGAGTCATTTATTAAGCAGACGACGGGAATGATTTTTAACACAACATATGTCGGAGTTGATCCCATGGCAACGACCCTGTTTGACCGGTCTGTGACCTTTGATTGTTTGTTTGGTTTTTGTTTGTTTGTTTGCTTGTTTTTATTGGGGGGGGGCAAGAGTTCCATATGTACCCCTCTTCAAAGTTCTACATATAACATTTTTTTATTTTTGGCCTTAGGGTTAGGGTATTTGTTAGTGTAAGGCCATAAATAAAAAAGAATATGTTTCCTGTACAATTTTAAAGGGGGTACATATGGAACTCTTTCGTGTTTTTTTTAGTCCGAGTCTATGATATTCATGTAGTAGACACATTTGTTGTATAAAGTTACGGCAAACTGAAAAGTTTACTTGGATGTCTTTGGCCTCTTATTAATGCCCCTGTCTATGCGGGGTGTGTTATGTGTAAAATATATCCAGATTATCATTTGCGAGCAAAGTGAAGAAATAACATATATATATGCTGTGAAAATATTCCAGTACCGCAGTACACAAACTAATCAGTGAATCAGTGAATTTATTTCCATAAAAAATACAAAAGTAACATAGCAAAATGCAAATAACAAAAGCGCAGAATTAATGGAGGAGTAGGCTGAAAGGCCAAGAAGGCCAGAAAAGTAGTCCACCCCTTGGAACAAAAATACACTACACATGAATGGACCAAAAGAAAAAAGACGACAGACTAAAAAAACAGGAAAAGGAGGGGCTCAAAAACGAGGAAAAAACCACGAGAGTCTGGCATGCAAATAAATTAAGAAAGAAATGTTACAAAGAAATTTTACTGGTACTTCTTGATAAGGGACCGTTTAAGTGTATTACGAAATTGTTTAACAGTTTTTGATTCCTTCAACGATTTTGGAAGTGAGTTCCAAAGAATGGGGCCACTGGATCAAATTCCATGGTCTGAAAAAAAATTGTGTATTGTTTGTTACATTTAGGTCATTGACATATCTTGTTGGATAGTCGTGAATATCGGAACGTTTTGTAAAATTATTAATAGACTATTTAAACATGAATAGACCTAGTTTCAAATACATATCATTGATTGTGAGAATATTGTTATTTGCAAATAGTGGTCCAGCATGGCTTCTATATTGACTCCTCGACATAGTTCTTATTGTCCACTCTGAAGCTTAACTAATTTATCAATATAAAATTAACACGTGTTTCCCCATATAAGAATACCATAACTGATATAAGGTAGGATTAAAGTGCAATAAAGTGTATGTAGGATATGGATCGGGATAGAAAATTTAAGTTTGTTCATGACACCAATATTGCGAGAAATAGTTTTAGACATGCAGTCAATATGGTTTTTCCATGTTAGGCACTCATCAATTAACATGCCGAGAAATTTAGTACATTTTACTCTTTCACGAATGTTATCATTCAAAACAACATTTAAATCATCACGTACTCTAGACGAAGTCATGTGAGATGTACCTAAAATCATATAATTGGTTTTACTTGCATTTACTGATAATTTATTTGCCTTGAACCAACTGCTGACCTCACTTAATTCACTGTTTACGATATTGATATTGTTATTGATATCTTTATGCGAATAAGTAATAATGGTGTCATAAGCAAGCAAAAGGAAATCAAGAACATTTGATGTATAAGTAATGTCATTTACATACAGTATGAACAATCAAAGGACCTAATATAGATCTCTGTGGTAAACCACAGATAATTTCTTTCATGTTAGATGTGCAATCATTATTGTTTTCTGTTATTAAGATAGCTTTTAAACCAATTAAGTATTGTCCCACGAAATCCATAATGCTCGAGTTTGTGTAACAATATATACTCCCCGCCTAAAAAATCCGAACGATATAAATTACTGTATTAAAAAGGTATGTAGGTATGTAGGTGAATTATAATAATAAATGCCAGGAGCGTTGTTCGCGTAATGTGTTTGCTTATTGACCTGTGGCCGTAATGCATTGATAACGAAGCATGATGAGGAAGTTTGAGAGTTTTATCCAGCTGGCTTGGCGCGATCATTTGAAAGCAAGTTTGAGCACGTTGGTGGCCATTTCAACATCGTTCGGATTTTTTAGGCGGGGAGTATATTATGATCAATAGTGTAAAATGCTTTTGACAACTCATTGTTTTCTACAGCACGGTGAATCTTAGCCACCAATTGAGCAGAAGCCGTATAAGTTGAATGTTTAGGTCGAAAGCCAAATTGTTTTTCATTTAGGATTTTGTGGTTTTCAATATAATCGACACATCTGTCAAATACAAGTCGTTCAAGAAGTTTTTGAAAAACAAGGTAGAAGTGAGACTGGAATATTGGAATAACTTTAGCTGGTTTTTTTCCGGAACAATAAAGGTTAACAGTGATAAGTTAAACATATTTGTTAATGGCTTAGCAATTTCATAGCCCACCTCTTTTATTATCAAGTTGCCAATTATTATCATAACCAGCACTTTTATTTGGTTTAAGCTTGCCAATTATCTTTATAATATCTAATTCAACAATCGGTTTCATATACATACTAGAAGGCATCATATCGGGAGGGTATTCATAATAGTTTTTACCATTGTTTTGAATAGCTGAAACAAGCTTCGGACCCACATTAACAAAAAAGTCGTTAAATTGATTTGCTATGTTTTGAGAGTAAGATATAATGTTGCCACTATCTTCTTTAAATTTGCACTGCGGTGAATGTTTTTTACCTTTACCAATGATACAGTTAATTTCTTTCCATGTTTCTCTCATGTTGTTTTTAGACTTTTCAAAGTAGTACATTCTCTTTGATTTACGTATTAGCGTATTTAATTTATTTATATAAGTCTTAAAATTTTTGAAGTTTCCCCTCAGTTGGATTTTTAATATAATGTTTATACAATTTGTTTTTCTTATTTAGGCTCTTAAGTAAACCTTTGGTGATCCATGGATCTTTTTTCCTATTGACCCCGCATTTTTTAAGCGGGATACATTCATCATATAGAACGTTAAATGTTTCTATATGAATTTATTATAGTCATAATTTACACCATTGCTGCTAAGAATTTCGTGCCATTTGACATCAGACAATCTTTGTTTAAACTTGCTGAATACATTTTTTTTTATAAATACAATTTTGACTACTGCCCTTTTGATAAGCAACATCGACATTAATTGTTAAAACATTCGGGAAAGTGATCACTAACATCGGTTACAATATTGGATGATTGAATTATATCTTCATTATTTGTAAGAATGTTGTCGATAATTGTTGCTGAAGTAGCAGTGATCCTTGTGGGTTTGTAAATAGTGGGTGTAATTGAATAAGAATAAATAAAGTCCAGACAATCATAGATAGATCTTTCTGTGTCAGCCTTCAGCAAGTCGATATTGAAATCACCCATAATATAAAAACGTTTCTTTTCAGAAATCAGTATTCTATAAATTGGATCAATATCAGCCACGAAATTATCAATTGATGTGCGGAATCTATATACTACTCCAACAACAACATTCTCACTGTTACATTCAATTACTATGAAACAAGAATCTTGAATTAGCCTGACATAAATCAGTTCTTAATTTATATTTGATTTTTTTCAGAAATGTATAAGCACACCACTTTTCCCGACCAAATCTGTTCATGTGTTCCAAATTATAACCATCAGTATTGAATATATACTCCCCGCCTAAAAAATCCGAACGATATGAATTACTGTATTAAAAAGGTATGTAGGTATGTAGGTGAATTTTAATAATAAATGCCAGAAGCGTTGTTCGCGTAATGTGTTTGCTTATTGACCTGTGTCCGTAATGCATTGATAACGAAGCATTGTGTGGAAGTTTGAGAGATTTATCCAGCTGGCTTGGCGCGTTCATTTGAAAGCAAGTTTGAGCACGTTTCAACATCGTTCGGATTTTTTAGGCGGGGAGTATATTATTGGGCTTGCCCTTTAGGTGAGATTCCGAAATGCCTATATTATTGAGAATTCGTGATAAAAGGATTTTATGCATTATTTAAGACGATCAAAATTTGTTGACAAACTTCTGATATTAATATTGAGTAAATACAATTTACCGCAACTAGCTTTTGTGTCTAAACAAAATTGTTCGGGAGTCAAATAAGAGCATTTATGTATGGAGTCATCATTGTTTATATCAATGTAAGCTTTCCAAAATTTAGTGGATTAAAGATCATTGTATCATATTTTGATATATCAATATCAGTTATATTAAATTCTGGATATTCATTTAGTTCATCCACTGCAGTTTCAAGATCATTGTTTAATGTTGTTTGTCCATCATTGTAACAATTGTTGCAAACCCAATCCTTAGCTTTAAGACTTTTTAATTCTATAGGTTCATTTTAATACACTTTTTTACGGATAAATCTAATACATTTACAACAATATATATCTTTACGACACTGTTTTACGATTTTTGAGCAAACCACACTGTTAAAAATGTTCCTAATTTTACCAGACTTTACCTTTTAAATTACGGTAAACTCCAATTATTCAATAATCTTCACGCTTTATTACCTATACCTAACATAAAATTACAATTTGGAAGCAGAAAAATATAAATAAACAGTGGCTAAAAATAATACTACACATTTTGAAAAAAGTAGTATTTATACGCTGACCGTTATTAAATTTTCCGTAATATTACGTTCTTTTGTGACTTACTTGTTTTTAATGTAAGAATACTAACTATGAAAATCGTTTTACCTATGTGTTAAATAACGTCGTAAGTAACGTCATTAAAAAAATGCAAAATCTTATTTTCCCCATCATATTTAAATATAGTTTAAAAAACTCTTTTTCTCCTTTTTGTATTATATTTAGTTTAATTTGAAAAAAGTAGTACACACACACATATATATATTTAATTTTAGCATCTGCTATCAATAAAGTCATGTAGTGTAGTGGATAAGGTTTAGGACTTGTAATCTTAAGGCCCTGGTTCGAATCTATGTAAGGTACATGTATTAAGTTTATTCATATGATGATTAAATAATTGGTGACATTAGAATGTGTACATTATCCATATAAAACAAAGTGTATAAACTGGTTTAAATTTTTATTTCTTCACATTTTCCCTTTGTTTATTGCCTTTTTTTCTCAAAATTGTTTGCCTGAAATATAACTTTTTTACAACCTCGAGGTAACGTAAATACAACATTTGTATGATGCCATAGCTAAAACGTGAAAATTTGGTCAGAGGATTGTAATAACGTTTTAATTCTTAATATTGTTTAAACAAGTCAAAAACCAACAATCACGTTGAAGCTAAGATTTTACGCCGTTTTTTTTACGTTCCCTGCAATGGTTTCGTATTTTTACGGCTCCATTTATTTTACGTTCTGCTTGTAGTGAGTCCCAGCTGCCAGTCAAATGCCTGTTTTTTTACAGGTTTATTTTTAACAGTGCAGGCATGTTTCACGAACTTTGAGCGAGATTAAAACAACATAAATAGAAAAAGTTGCAAATATCAAACAAATATCATATATAAAAATATTAAGAAGTTACAACACAAAGTTTCTTTCTGAGAGTCTTAACCTCAGGTGTGTTAATCGTCACATGGTCAGTCAGAAGTACAATTTTGGCCACCATTGAAAAACAAATATAATCAAAAAGTATATAAATTATATTTACAATGTCAGCATTGTTTTGTGTAATAGGCATGACAAGCATTATAATTGGCCAGGCAAATTATCTCTCAATTGACCCTCATTCAGTTTTGGAAAGGGATTTTTGGCCATATCAACACGAGATCCTTGATCCACCTCATAGAATGGAGCAGGCTTCCCGAACCGAACTCTCCACACACATCCAACAAATCGCAACCTGACGCCATTTTCAAATAAGGCAGCAACTTCACTTTTCCAACTCAGTTTTCCTCTAAATCCACTTTGGTAAGATCCTCCACAATCTATAAGGTTTGTCTTTAAGAACACGTTTGCTATGTTTCATAATGTTTATTTTGTCGTGATATCTCAACAGCTTGATGAGAATATGGTGCGGACGGGGCTTACCTTTTCCATGATACACCTTACCATCACTATGAGCTCGTTCTACTTCTACTTTGTTAGTGAAATCAAACTCATCCAAGACTTCTTGCACAATTTCCATCGGTCTGTCTGTGTCCGACTCGGGATAGCCAATAAGACGTAGATTTCTTCTAGTACGTCTCTCAAAGTTTGTTTGTGTTGGAGCATACATCACTTATGTATTGTCTATTTTTCTGTGCGCGTTCGAGTACATTAGTAACCTTGGTATCCATTAACTTGACCCCTCTATCCTCTATCTCAGGTCCTCTATCTCTTCTCCTTGGAATTCTACAGTTTTTGTGATGTCAATTTTGAATGTTTCAAAATTACCTTTCTTGTCCAATTAGTAGCTGTGATGGTGAATCAAATACAGTTTGCTCGAACGATTTGTCACGCACAACGGGCATTGATGATGATGATAATTCTGTATTGACCGCTCCATTCACACCGGGGCTGAATGAGTTTGTATTGTCCGCCGTGTTACACGGGCTGGCCATGGTGTACATTTATCGCTGCACACACACACTCGACGCATAACCCCCGCAGCCGCGCGCAAGTGGCTGAAGCCTGCTAAAACTATTACGGGGATCCGTCTGCTCATACAGTCCACGGTAAGGGTATTTAGCCGGCTAACTATGTTTTCAG